>JAODAL010019486.1:0-71862 GCA_025379985.1 Phyllomedusa bahiana | reverse complement strand
CAAGTATTTACATCTCCCTTTTTTTTTCCTCAGTTTTTTCCAAAAATCAAAGTTTTTAATTTTTCTATTAAAATTTTTTTTGTTAGTTTTTGGGGAAAAATCCCCCTTTTGGGGTTTTCAATACTGCTGAACCCTTCGGGCCAATAGAATAAGCATCTTGACCAAAATCTGCCCCCAATCTCTTCTACAATTCCCAATGTTGTGCAACTGGACTTGGATACAAAACAATTTTTTTTTACTCTACCCACAAGTGTTCAAAAGATCAAAACATTTTTAACCTTTTGCTTGTCAGTGTTTTTCCTACCAAATAGCTTGATTATTGTATCATAAGGGTAAAAACACCTGAGTTTACCATATTACTACGTAAAGTTATCATTTAAAACAGGCCCGATAGAGGAGTCGGGGTTTTGGAAAATTTCGGAAAAGTCGGGCTTCGCTTGCCGACCCACACCCGCTATTCCCATAAAACCATGGGAGACTAAGAAACGGTGTATTCCAGTTTTAGCCCCTTGTACGCTGTCTTACTTTTCCCAAATTGGCTATTTTGAGTCTGGGCCGGGGTTCAGGGTGGTATTATTAATACAGTTTATTGTTGGGGGTTTTTTTGCTTTCTTTACAGCATTTCATTTACTTGTTTAACATATACAGGGAGCCACCACAAAGGGGCGCAATATCATGTATGGACTGAACAACACCTCTTCCTTTTTTGTTGTTTGTGCATTTATTCATATTCCACAAAATTAAATTTTTTTTTTGGTTTTTTTCAATTTACACCTAAAAAAAAAAAACCCACAGTACATTCTAAAAAATATTTTTTACTGAATGCTTATAAAACACAAATGATTAAATGGGGATTACACGAGCAGCGACCATATAACAATTAGGGGATGTTCACACGATGTTTTCAAGAGCTCGCGGGGGAGCTGGTGTCAGCCCCCCGGGCCCCATAGTGCATTTCCGGTCGCGTAAGCGCCCAATTAGGGGACATTCATTTATCCCCCGCCGCCGTACAATACGATCATATTGTGCACGCGGGGGACAGGCTAATCCATAGTTTTCTAGAGACGTGGATTACCGTAATTATGGGCGCATTTCCCCCGTATTTAACGCAATATGCGGCGAAATGCCTTCAAAATAAGCCGTGAACTACCCTTATGTTATGGAATAACAAATCCTAGTAAAGAGAATTCAACATAGAAAGACCCAAAAAGGTGCTCAAAACGGACCTCAAAAAAAATGAAATCCCCAGGCCCTATGACTCCCTTTATATGCCTTTGCTTTAAATGTAATTTGTCTGTGGGATTTCATTAATTTTGTTTGTGGCCAGTATTGAGCACATTATGCTCTTCCTTAGGCACTTAGTGATATTTCCGTACTCGTATTTGCTATACGAGAGCTATTATGTTCAATACCAATTTTATAATTTGTGATTCAATAAAATTTGATGTTTTTTCACAGATATACTGTGTGTGTTTTTGCAGGTGTATATTGTTATCATTTACACACAGTTCTTTATGTACTTTTTGTAGTCTGCATTTTATGTTCACTGTTCCTGTTATTTAAACTCCTTAGATTCTGTGTCAAACTGCGATTTAAGGGATTAAGTAACAGTGCGTACTGTTCTGTTACCTGATCACAAGTCCTCCCTACCACCACCAAGAGGTCAGGGGTGTCAACCAATTGTCTTGGCAGCTGGTGGCCTAATTTTTGCCTCCCGGCGCCGTCTTCAAGTCCAATACACCCCCGCCCTGATGTAATAAAAGGCATTTTTTTTACACTGTTGAGCAATATATTTCTATTGCAGAACAGTGTACAAGTGATTATACCCCCTAGTGTTCAAGTACCCTAGGAGAGTTCAAGTGTGGAACAAAAAAAAAAGTTTTTTAAAATAAAGAAAAATTAAAGGGGTTGTCTCGCTACAAAGATCATATCTGTAATGATGGGGACAGTAAAATTAAGCACTTTTGCAATTGTTAGCTAAATCCAGTGCAAAACGCTAAAAACTGCTTGTGTCGCAGAAATTATACCAACCTGTAGAATAAAGATGGCACGTCAATTATACCGAACAGTAGACGCCATAAAAATGAACCCCCACAAAAGTGGCACAATTGCAGTTTCTTTATCTTTTCCTAGTACATTCCATGGTACTGTCAATTGTACCATAAAAATAACATCTAATCCTGCAAAAAACAAGCCCTCATACATCTTTGAGGAAAATAAAAAAGTTATGGCCAAAATCATGGTGTAAGCAAAAATCACTGCAGCAGTAAGTGGTTAAAGTATCCTGTTCATTTCAGTAGGATTTAATAGGATTTTCAATTATTTTAATTTTTGTTAAACTCAATAGGTGACTGAAAAACCTTTGTCACTGTCTGTCTAGATCAGTTGTACAGCGAGCGACAAAGAAAAGCCTATATGAACCTAACATGATGTATTCAGTAGTGCTGTGATATCACATGACGTGAGGTGTTAGCTGGCCATGCACCTTCGATGGCGGTCAGCCAAGTGTTTTTTCTAGAGTGGAATAGTCTGCTACGAGACACCTCTGTTAGTGCTTTATCTCCCATGAGAAACAAAGGCAATCCTAGCAGGGTGCGCTGAGTCTGAATATGCCCAGTTGGTTGACTATTAGTGCCATTGGGTTTCTCTCTTACTTATCTCCATGTGGCTGTTTTTTACCTTTAGGCTGTGTTCACACGGCTTATTCCCGACGGATTTGTGACCGATTGCGCTCACAAAGTCGCCGTGAATAAGGGGCGGGCTCACGGGGGCGGAGGCCTGGACGCGGCGGGCGCGCCGCTCCCCGGCCCCAAGACAATGCATTGTTTACCGTGGTACGCGCCGTTAAATAATGTGCAGTGGTCCCTTTCTCCCCCCGCGGCGGAATTCGCCGAGCGGGAGGAGCGATGGAATCCACGTTTCTCTAGAGAGCATGGATGAGCGTAATTACTCCGACGGATAGGCGCCGTACTGCAGCGCAAATCCGCTCGCAGTACAAGCGCCAATCCGCGGCAAAATAATCCGTGTGAACGAGGCCTTAGTTAGGTTCACAAACACACATACCAAGCGGGGGCGTAAAATTTCGTGTGCCTGGGGCGGGCGGAAGCGGGGGAGTGAGCGGGGGCCGGCACTTCGCCGGCCCATAACAATCACGTGCTAGCGGCGCGTATATGCCGCTAGAAAGTGACATGTCAATTATCTCCCCGCCCGTCGGCTTCCCGGCCGTGGAGAGGAGACGTAATTCCAAAGTTCTCAGAGAAATGTGGAATGTACCGTAATGAATGTGACCGTTTTCCGCCCGTAATTGGCGACACTTTTCGGTGCTGGTAATTTACGGACCGACATACGGCCCATTTTAAGCCATGTGAACATAGCCTTAGAGTAACCAAATATCGGGTGGGTGTAGGTCCAACGTATCAGATCTTTGTTTCCAGCATTGGAAGATAACTGGTCTCCTAAAAGTCATTGGATCTGCTGAATAAAATCCAATGCTTACAGCTGGCTTAATATGTGATCTGCAGTGTAATAATTGTTCCTGTCTAACAGTAAAAGATGTGTAATTCAGTGAATAATCATCTAGCTATGTGGCATCATTATATATCCTGATGACCAATGAAGCCAAAAATCTCTGATAAATGTGGCCTATTATATGACCTTCACAGGAACTGGTGACCTTTTAGGGGTCATATTTTAGCACTTCCATTTTATCATTGTGATTTTCTATGGGCTGGGATATTGAATGAGGAGACAGCTTTGCAATGCTGGGATTATGTAGAAGGAATTGTGACTCTGCTGTGTATCATGGCTTAAAGGGGTTTTGCCACAATCTCATTTCATACCTCCTGCATCCAGCTCTTCCGCTCTGTGCTCTCAGAAGGGGGCGTGTGTGATTTGTTTGAATTGCATATCATGTGACCCTGCAGGATGACATCACCAGGCCTTTCCTCTCTGTAGTCGAAGGTCTGTTTATGTAAAGCATTGTGAGTAGCTCAGAAGTAGTGTTTTTACCTCCAGGCACAAGGGTCCTAGGTTCAAATCCCTGCAGGAACCAAACCTGTGTTTTTTTTTCTCTTTATCAATGCACGGACCTCATTTAGGTTTCTTTTTTTTTAAATTTATTTTCACTGTTTGACTAATTACTAAGGAGTACAGAGGACAGGAGTAGAAGGACAGAACCTGGGGTTTGAACACTCAGTAGCTGCCTGAGAGAGAGGTTGGGGAATGTCTGACCGGGAAAGGGGAGGAGCCCCAAGCCCTGTGTATCCCATGGAGACGAGCTGTAAACAATGGATCACTAAAGGAGCAGCTAATACAAAAACAGTGCAGATTTTTTAATAATAATGAATGGTGAAAATGTTTATTTCATTTGCAAGCATTTCTCTGACCAAATGGTTAAAGAGGTGCTCACATTGGTATTGTGGGGCAGAAGGGGAGGCGGCAGTTTGTCATCTTTGGCCTGTAAAAATATGCTTGCTATTAATTGTACTGATATTGTATTTTTAGTTTTGTACGAAGAAGGGTAAGTATGGCAGGAGGATCAGATTATGCAAAGTGTTTTCTCTGTTACAAAGGAGATGCTTTGGTCTTCATAGGAGCTGTAGACTCAAAACACTAATTGCAGAGTTGCTTTATTATTTTTGATGACTTTGAAATCGGTTTCTCAAACTTTTCTATTTCAGAACGGCCACCGAACCTATCTATTCATGCTATAGTAACATTTGCCTTTTCCCCCTCCAGCATACCAACGATTTTGCTCTCTACACTGAAGCGATTAAGTTCTTCAACCACCCTGAGCACATGGTCCGAGTTGCGGTGAGGAACATCACTTTGAATATTTACAAAGGTAAGAAGGTTTTATCAGTTAGTTGTAGTGAGGGCTCAGGTTATATATTAGAAGAGTAGCTGGTGCCCTGGGTTCTTCACTAGTATTTTAGTATGAAATGACAATCGCTGAATGACAGAGGTGATACAAAAATGCCTAACTCGGAATCGGCTTCAAGTTTGACTGATTGAATCGGCTGTTTTTGTCATATTGGCAAAAGCCCCTGATATTTTACCCAATAAAATAATTTAAAAACCCGATGTTCACCTCACTCCTCACCCCCATTCCAGCGCTGGCTCTCCCCAGTCTGCTGTTTGCTTTCTGTCTTCTTCCGAATGAAACGTCACCACCGCAGGTGCTGATTGGCTGTAGTGGTCACAGCCCTCTGCCCACATCAACATTCAGAGCTGTGAATGAGAACCTGTCACATAGGTTATGCCCCCCTTGCTGAGGGCAGCACAAGCTAGTGACAAACCTGCTGTTTCCAGCACTGTGCCCTTTTATTCTGTAAGATGCTGGCGTTTTCGAGTATTTAATGCTCAAATCTGCAGTTTTCACCTGAAGAGTAATGAAGAGTCTATTTTTTTTCAAACCCCGCCCACCTGAGGCTAGCCCCTCCCACCTCAGCTGTTTACCTATTACTTTGAATAGGTAGAAACATGTGAAGAACTCAGTGGGCGAGGCTAGCCTTTGGTGGGCGGGGCTAACACCTGCTCATGAATAAGATTTGAGCACTCAATCCTCTAAAACTGCAGCATCTTACAGAATAAGGGGCACAGTGCTGGAAACAGCAGGTCTGACACTAGCTTGTGCTGTCCTTAACAAGGGGGCATAACCTATGTGACAGGTTCCCTTTAACTTTTACAGAGTGATGTAAGGGAGTGGCAAGTGCCCGCTACAGCCAGTCGGTGCCTGCAGTGTCAGCGTCCCACTCAGAAGAAGACGGAAAGTAAACAGAAGAACGGAGAACCAGCACTGGACATGAGGAAGGGGAGTCTAGTATAGGAGTTTTTTTTTATACTGGGCACCAGTAGCTTATTATTTAATTTTTAGATAAACAGGATAACTCAGGAGAGATTGTATTAGCAACACTTTACTAGAAAAGTTACATCAGAAATGATGGTTAATTGGCAGAACAAACGTTCACTAGATGACAACCTGACGGGTCCATTGTCCTTCTGTGATTTGTTTCAGTATATTAAGATCTGTTCCCAAGGAATGAATAAGAATAATTAAAAAAACAAAACAAAACAAAAAAAAACACCCTTTAGGATACAATGGCCCAAAATATGAAATGTAGCCAAAGCTGTTTATGTACAGCACAAGAACTGTTTTCTTTAAGTTAAGGCCATGTCCCCACTGCACGGGTTTCGGCCGGTTTTTCAGACCGCCTGAAAAACCGGCCGAAAATGAGCACAATGGTGCTCTATGGAAAACCCGTGCAGCAGTCCCCACTGCACGGGTTTTCCGGCGGGCGGTTTTTCCGGCCGCAAGACTTTGTGCTTGCACAATCTTGCGTCTGGTTTCCGGACGGAATCTGTGCAAGCCAATGTAAAGGGGAGGGCTTTTCTGCTTTTCTCCGCTCATCGCTGAGAAAAGCTGTCCCCCCCCCCCCACCCCCCCCCCCCCTCCCCGGCGGCCGCAAAGTAGGACAAATATCTCCCGACGGAAAATTTTCCTGCCCGTGAGAACGCCCCAAAAAGGGGGCACATCGGGTTTTTTCAGATGCAACTTTCACGGTCATTTTTGCTAAATTGTGGCCTCAATTTCTCAAATCTTGTGGCAGAACATAGGATTTATAAATAAATCTTTAGAATCCCGGATAAGCCCGGGTTTGGATAACAATTGCCCTATTAGAAAATACTGTAAACGTTTTAATGGAAAAAATTTAAATTACTATATTTTAAACCATATGGGACTCAAAAATTGATTATCTTGGGTGTTTTGTGACAAGTTTATTTTACCAAGTGAAACTGCATCTCTTTTTCACCACACGGGTTACAGTTACATGGTCCAGATGGACTGGTTTTTGTTTTTTTTCCTTCAACTTTTATCAATTTTCTTATATTAATGTTTTCTTTAAAACATTGCAATCAGAGCAGTGACCACTAGATGGCAGAAGTGAGCTGCCGTAGAGATGCATTTATTATTACAGAATTCAGTGCAGTTTTAAGGGGTGTAAAGTGTCAAACAGAGAAGTATCACAACATTTCTTTCATTTAAAAGTCCACCTAAAATCATTAAGCAGAAATCATTCTCTGTGACCGTGAAACCACGCCTCTGGGTCATTTAAAGACTGTAGGTTTTGGGAAACCACTCACTTGTTTACCCTCGAAGTCATGCAAACCCAGGATGTGCTCAGACCATGGAGATGAGAGAGCTCCTTGGCTTATCATTTCTTCACTTAGTCATGCTTACACTTCAAAATGTTTTTTTATTTTAAATATAAAATTAAATTATTTTAGTTTTTTTAAAGCGTGCGCACCTCCAGTCACCCACTTAGAAACCTCCTTGTGTGAAAATTTCAGTTTGATTTGCTTAATTTCTTGCAGAATGCACACTCCTTACAAATTAGGGTCAGAAAAGGAGGAGAATCAAATTACTGCAGAATTACTGCTTAGAATAAAGGATACAACCAACATAACTTTCATTTTTACCAATTGATACCAACAACTTCCCGTACAGGAACGTGTTAGAATAACACAGCGGCATCTGCACTAATTTACACAGGCGATCTCTCTCTTTTTTCTTTTTTCTTCTTTTTTGTTTTTTTTTTAGCTCTTTTTTTTTTTTTTTTCTCCTTTTTTTTTTCCTTTTTTTTTTACCTCTTTTTTTTCTTTTTTTTTTTCTCCCTTTTTTTTCTTTTTTTTTTTTTTCTTTTTTTTTTCTCCTCTTTTTTTTTTCTCCTCTTTTTTTTTTTCTCCTCTTTTTTTTTTCTCCTCTTTTTTTTTCCTCCTCTTTTTTTTTCTCCTCTTTTTTTTTTCTCCTCTTTTTTTTTTTTCTCCTTTTTTTTTTCCCTCTTTTTTTTTTCCCTCTTTTTTTTTTTTTTTCTCCTCTTTTTTTTTTCCCCTCCTCTTTTTTTCCTTTTTTTCTTTTCTTTTTTTTTCTCTTTTTTTTTTCTTTCTTTTTTCTCTTTTTTTTTTTTTCTTTTTTTTCCCTCTTTTTTTTCTTTCTCTTTTTTTTTTCTTTTTTTTCTTTCCCTCTTTTTTTCTCTTTCTTCTCTTTTTTTTTTTCTTCTTCTCCTCTCTCTCTCTCTCTCTCTCTCCACATCCCATCGCTCCCCTTTTTCTCTCTCTCTCTCTCTCTCTCTCTCTCTCTCTCAAAACTCCAAGCGGCATCGACATTGAAGCTCTTTGCAAATGTGCTCTGCACACTGACAGGCACACAATCTAATGAGCGCTTCCATACTCAAAAACAAAGATAAAGGACAGACCGATTGGAAAGCTCAGGGGCCACTATCCTTCCCGAAACAAAATAGTAGGAAGGGATTGCAAGCCTCACCACTGCTGCTAGAGCACGGAGGTGTTCAATAACCTCTCCTATCTTTAAAATGAAACAAGTTCAGGACAGCAATAGAGTTGGTAAGATTTATCTCCCAAGCTAATCAAAGAGATGGGAATACCTCTATAAGCCTGTTTCTTGGTTGCCTCTTTTTCTGTAAGATTGGGGCTTAAAACCCCCTATTTCCCAAAAACTTTAAAAAAGCCTCCTTTCAACACTAGGGCTGCCACTTAGCTTTTCTATATACCACCTACCCACCTCTACCAGACTTTTTTTGGAGCCTGGCAAAAATTGATAAGTACCTAGCGGTAGCAGGCATTTTCTATAACATTGAAAGGGAGGATGAGCTGTAAGACTGAAATAGAGTTTGGCTAATGGTTGGCTCATTTTATATTTTTACAATTTTTTGTGAAAACTTTTTGCATTTCTCATGTGTGTTTTTAAATAAATTATTGTAAAATAAAAGCCCTGAAAAAATTACTGTTTTTTAATGCCCCCCGGGTTAACATAATAATTTATTTTCTGTTTCTTGCCCCTTTTTTCACTGGGGATCCCTATTTCCAACATGGGAGTTCATGTAAGTTTGCTAAACATTTACCATTGCTTTACCTGGCAGTGTCAATTATAAACCCTTTCAAATAAATCATTCAGGGGGGGGCATCGAATTGACTAGGGGAACTCAGGGACTCTTGCAGGGTCACAATCAATTTTTTTGGGTGTTGGCAATGAAAAAACCCTTTTCCAGCTTTTCAATTTATATCAAGTGGTTTAAAAAAGGACACACAGTTTAAACCAAAGTTTTTAAAACACAAAAAAAAAGACACATATGATGTTTTCTTTCTATCAATGAAATCAAAAATAAACCTTACCTGTTTTTTGGGCATTAGGGGTTCTGAAAATTTTTAATTTTCTAAAAGCCAAATATGAGAGGGGTTTTTTTAAAGGGTATTATTATTTTTTTTGCAAATTCAAGAGTTTCATACATAGGATTTCAGCCTTGAAACAATTTTGGGACAGCCCAAAAATATGTCTTTCTTTGAAGCTTTTGATAGGTATTTTGGGACATCTGAGTGCGTGGATTATTTTAATTTACACCAAACCCACGCTTCGTGTGTAAAATAATGGGAAAGTCTAAAGAAATCAGCCGAGATATCAGGAAGAGAATTGTGGACTTGCACAAGTCTGGATCATACTTTGGTGCAATTTCCAGATACCTGAAGGTGCCTTGTTCATCTGTACAAACAATTATACGCAAGTACAAACAAGATGGTAACGTCCAGCCATCATACCACTAAGGAAGAAGACAGGTTCAGTGTCTCAGAGATGAACGTACTTTAGTCTGACACGTGCATATCAACCCAAGAACAAAAGCAAAAGCCTTTGTGAAGATGCTGGCGGAAGCTGGTAAGATTGTGTCATTATCCACAGTGAAACGAGTACTGTATCAACATGGGCTGAAAGGCCACTCTACCAGGAAGAAGCCATTACTCCAAAAGAAACCTATAAAAGCCAGATTCATGTTTGCAAATGCACACAACTGTGAAACACAGGAATGGCAGCATCATGTTGTGGAGTTTTTTTTGTTTCAGAAGGGACTGGTACATTTCACAAAATAGATGGCATCATGAGGAAAGAAGATTGTGGCAATACTGAAGCAACATCTCAAGACATCAGCCAGGAAGTTAAAGCTTGAACGGTAATGGGTCTTCCAAATGGACAATGACCCAAAGCATACAGCCAAACTGGTTACAAAGTGGCTTAAGGATAACCAAGTCAATGTTTTGGAGTGGCCATCACAAAGCCCTGATCTCAATCCTATTGAAAATTTATGAGCAAAGCTGAAAATACAGGCGCAAGCAAGGTGACCTACAAACATAGCTCAGTTACACCAGTTCTGTCAGGAGGAATGGGCCAAAATTCCTACCAAAGATTGTGAGAAGCTTGTGGAAGGATATCCAAAATGTTTGACCCGAGTCATACAGATTAAGGGCAATGCTACCAAATACTAATGAAATGTATATAAACTTGTGACTTTGCAGAAAGTAATAAAAATGCCTTAAAAATTTCTCTCTCTTTATTTTGGCTTTTTGCAAATATAAATAATTTTGGTTCCTAATTGACCTACACCGGGTAAGGTTTATTCTGATTTCATGTTAGATGGTTTCAACTGCATGTAATATGAGATGATTTAATGAGCTGCCCATCACTTTGAAGCCCATATCATGCCATTCATTACATTCTTAATCCAGTAAATAATAATAAAATGGGTGGGGTGAATGGCATTTATTTGGCATTGGTGTGAACATTTACACATCACACGAGAGGGGGAAGATCTAAGTGGTTCAATTAATGGATCAAAATAAATTGGGGGTAGATGGGGCAATGATTTTATCTCTTGATAATGCTGGATTACATGTTCCAAATCTAAAGAGAGAGAGAGAGTACCATACAGGATGTATCTGTAAGGCAGGGTTCACACTAAGTTATTGCCTACATTACAGGTATCCATTTTGGATATCGTACAAAATGGTACCCCACCGGATTCAACAGTGTAGATGCCGCGGCTTCATAGAGGTGAATAGAGCAAACGTGGTTCTATGTGGTAGACCATGCTTTTATGTCCTGCAAAGAAAGCGTGTACCACTGACAAATAGAGCAAACGTAGACCACATTGACTTTCTGGACACCAACTGGTGTTGAGGAGGGGTAACCTGGTGTTTTTTTTTTTTTTTTTTTAAAATTTATTTTTAAATAAATTTTTTTAAAACACCCCCCGGCCAGTGACCGAGGAGGAAACTGTAGCACAGCTCTATTCAAGTGAATGGAGCTTCAGCTCCCTGTACCGCTGGATGACTGGGATCGCCGCCGTGTATAGAAAACTTAGCAGGCACATCACTAAACTAACCCAGTGCTGTTGCGTTTTCATTCTCCAGATCAGTTGGTGTCACAGTCCTAAAGCGATAATATACCCACTTTACTTTATAAAATGCAAATACCTTAAAGGGATTGTGCCACCCTGGACTTTTATAACTTATCCACAGGATAGGTGATAAATACTTGTGGTAGCACAAACACTTTAAGTTTGGAGGGTCTTATGTTACAGACGTCTGAAATGACCTTAAAATGAAATGACACCTGTTCATGTCACTTTTAGGTCCAAAATTCTGCACAGATTAGTTTCTAAGTACCGTATATCTTATTGGAGTACATCTATACTTATGCAGGAGATTTGGAGCTCTATATCACAAAAACTGAGCTGTAAAGATAGATATTTTTAGATTCATTAGAACCTACATCAAGTTGATTGTAAAGCAATGTTGCACAGCTTCCTGGCCTTTTTTTTTTTTTTTTTAAACAAGAGCTTAAAGGGATTTTCTCACTACATTGATTCATCTCACCTCAGTCCTGTTTCTTGGTTTCACTTTGAATTCAGGGGCGTTTACTGGCTTCTAGTAGGCTGCAGTAGAAGCCAGGTCTGTAGCTATAGCAACCAGTGCTGGCAGCCTATCGGGAGAGATCAAACAGGTCTGTAGCTATAGTGACCTGATTAGCTGATGCAGCCCATACAAGAGGGGATATCTAAGAATAGGTTGGGCACTCTTAATGGACATATATTTCAAAGCGGCTTGTTTTTGCAAGATCTTTAACCTAAAAAGCAAAACCTTGTAGTGAGATAAAACCCCTTTAATTTTATTATCAGTTCCCCATGAGATAGATAATATATATATATATATATATATATATATATATATATATATATATATATATATATATATATATATTATATATATATTATAGTAAATATAAATTAAATTGTCCTTTTTTTTTTTTTTTTTACACATTTTGAAGCACCGCTAAATGGATATGTTTTTAATAAGCAGAAACATGCAAATATTGCCTCTGTTTTTTATTTTCTTAACACATAAGTTAAACATATGCACGTACGTTTCAGTACTTTTTTACTTTTTTTGCACAAATATGTATCTGTAAAGTGTATGCAAAGGGTAAAGCATTTTGTTTCCACATTGTTTAATTGACTCATAATACAGAAAAATGTATACGTTGTGTGTACACTATTGAAAAAAGTTTAGAAAGATGGCAGATGTAGTCAAAAGTATACACTATCACATTTTCTTTATTATAGTCAACGAGTGCGCCTTGCTGTACATTTCAATACCTCTTTATGCTACTATGGGCTTGTATGCTCAGCGGATAGTGAAAACATGATGTGAATGGGGTCTTAGGAGTTAGGGATTTTCTGCAAGTTCCCACGAGTTGTCCACTGAGATTTTTCATACATATCCCGACCCTGCATCGCTGTATAATAATAATTATACCAATAAAGTAATAAGCTCTGCAGTCCATAGTGCTGAAAATCTACCCATATGGAGGGACTACAGTAGCAGACAATGGTCCCAATTTTTTTTTTATTATTATTATTTTTAAAACCTAAAAATTTTGTGTAATGGTAATTTTTTTTTTTTTTTTTTTTTAATGTGTCAAGGGAATGGTCTTGAATACTCTACATAAATTTGACTTGTGTTAATAGTGGCTGATGTGTGCAGTGTACTTATGTAGATGTTGTGTATGTAGTTTTATATGTATGTACACACTTAGAATGTATCTGTATGACGCTCACACTGTCTTTACCCTTAGTTTATGCTGTTTACTTTGTTTAATTGCCAATAATGGGCTCGTTACTAAACACAGATTTACAAGCGCTCGCTTCACGGTGGCAGCCATAACATTTTTGTAATTGGAGGAAGCAAATAAAAAAAGGAAATATTGTTGCACATTTACAGCATAAGCTATAATCGTTAAAAACCCTGCTGAGCGCACAAATATACGGGCTTTACCCTATTTTAGCTTAATGGACACAGACCTTTCAAGGTCATTGGCTGCTTGTATAATCTGACATTTATGTCTTTATGCGTTATTTCTGCTTTTCTTGTCTAGTAACCTGTTTGTGTTTTATTATTTTAGTTAACAACCAGCCCATGTTACACTACATTAGAGATAAAACCGCTGTGCCCTATTTTTCCAATCTGGTTTGGTTCATTGGAATTCATGTCATTGAGCTTGATAAGTGTGTCCAGACTGATGAAGAGTAAGTATATTTTTTTCTTTGTCTACTGTAAAAATTGCATGGTTTGCATCATTTTCTGAAGCTGCAATAGATGCAGGTAATTTTGCTGTCCGACCCTGTTTTTGGGGTTTCAGCAACTTTATTTGTATTTAATTGGACTTATTCAAACTTTCACCCCTTAAGAACCATAATACGTCTTTTGTCAGCAGGGCAAAAATGAGCTGGAGTCAGTGGCCGAAGCTCAGGTGCCTGATGACGGTCAGGACCCTGCTCTAATGACAGAGAGGGAATTTACTTTTCTTAAAGGGGTTTTGCCAAGAAGTGAGTTCCTTACCTCTTATCTGCTCAGGAGAGAAGATAAAGCATGCAGGGTCATGAAAGGGCTGCAGGGGGGGGAGGGAGTAGGGGCTGAGCAGCCAGGAAGCAGAGAGAGTCTGCAGTGTTTACTCAAATAATTACATTACAACAAGTGGATTCTCTATACAAAAGATACAGGATCTTTTTCCACAGTCCCTTGCAAGCTCCTTCATGTCATCAGATGAGAAGTGCAAAAGCGGCCAGATCAGCTCCTGTCAGTGTCCTGGTCGTGTCTAATTTAAACTGTCAGGAAACTAAGGGGGGCTTCACTTTTTGTAATCACATATATTTAGAAAAGTGATTAAATACCCATTTTGGCGGATCCCACATCAACATTACATCGTGGCAAAACCCCTTTAAGTTGATATTAGTAATGTCAAAAAAAGTGTCCTTCAACACCCCATATAAGTAAAATGTCCATTTATTTTCAACTTTCTTAATATTTTTAAAAAGACAATAATGATCATAAATCAGACAGTATGGCATACCGATTGAAACAATCTTACTTTTTCTTGATGAGCAGTTTTAGGCCATGTCCCCACGGCACGGGTTTGCGGACGGTTTTTCAGATGGTTTGCGGTTTTGCAGACCATCTGAAAAACCGTCCGCAAACGAGCACAACGGGCTCCTATGGAAAGACCGTGCAGCATTCTCCACTGCACAGGTTTTCCGCCCAGCGGTTTTTCCGCCTGTGGGCCGTCCGGAAAACATTCTACATGCACATTCTTCCGTCCGGTTTTCGGACGGAATATGTGCAAGTGTATGCGAAGGAGGAGGGCCGCAAAACAGGACAAATGTCACGGTCGGAGATAGTGGATCCTCTGGACCGCCGCAAGCGATGGCGTAAGCCACGCCAGGGAGCGGAATCTAAGTAGGTCCCGGTTTTCAGCAGAGCCGCTGCAAAGCGGGATGGACTTGCTGCGGCGGGAGTCTACCAGGTCGTTACCCCTAACGTGACTTGCTTGCGGAGGCAGCCAAGGTGTAGCGTGGTACAAAATCATCAGGTAGGCCCGTAGTCGGAGACAGGCAGGAGGTCAGGACAGGCGGCTATGGTTCGTGGTCGTGGACAGGCAGACGGTCAGGGCAGGCGGCAAGATTCGTGGTCGAGGAACGGAAGCAAATAGTACGGTACACGGTAAATCAGAACAAGACTAGGAACGCTTTCTCTATAGGCTATAGGCACTAAAGATCCGGCACAAGACTCAGGAGGGGCAGGCTTAAATAAGGGCAGTGACCGGCAATACCCAATTACCGGTGCACTGGCCCTTTAAATTTCACAGAGGCGGCGCGTGCGCCGGGAGACTGGAGCTGCAGCAGGAGCGCGCCCGGGTAAGTAGGCGGGGACCCGGCCGGCAGGGTGAGTGTGCCCGCCGCCCGACATGCGGGTGGCGGTGCCGCTCGTGCAGAGACCATGGGTGTGCCTGGGACGGGGGTCGAAGGCCCACCCGTGACAACAAATACCGGTCGGATAAACCAACCAGTATTTGTCCATTGCCGTGTAAACGGGCCCTTATCTCAAAACCTGATGTAGGAGCTAGCGGCTGTTGTAGTTTCCAACAGTAGCATGTCTGCTACGTTTCGAGGACAACTCTCTCTTTGTCAAGCATGCCAATAATCAACTTGATAGCCCTTAAATAGACTCTTGCTAATGTCATCTTGCACAGTGATACATTACATAATTCAACAAACACATTAAAAACAGTGAAGTAACCCTGGTACAGAAATATGTAATACATTACAATATAAAGGTAGAAAAAATATTAATACAACCTCTTATACTATAACTCCTCACGCTTATCATAGTATTAATAAGCGCTACTAAAAATTATACCTCCACCTGGGTAGTCGACACAAGCTATCAAAGCCAGCATTTCCAACAGCACTCCTCGTTTAACGCCTTAGGGGCCAATGTATCCCCTTTACAGATCCAGTATACCTCCCTGCGTGATTACTGTTTACGAACTGAGTTCTGTTCTTTAATAGCTATCTCTTCAATATCACACCATCTTAATGTGTTGAATTATGTTATATATCACTTTGCAAGATGACATTAGCAAGAGTCTATTTAAAGGGGTTTTGCCACAAAGTAAACTTGACGTGGGAAGCTTGCAAATGAAATAACATACATTTTCACCATTCATCATTATTAAAAATTCTGCATCGTTTTTGTTTTAGTTGCTCCTTTAATGATCCATTGTTTACAGCTCATCTCCAGGGGATACGATCAGGGCTGAGAGCTCCTCAGTCATGGTCAGACATGCTCAGACATCACCTCTCCTCTCGGGCAGCTACTGAGTGTTCAAAGTGTGCTATCATTCTACTCCTGTCCTATGTCCTCCTTAGTAATTAGTCAAACAGTGCAAATAAATAAAAAAAGAAACCTCAATCAGGTCTGTGCATTGATAAAGAGAAAAAAATCCACGGATTTGGTTCCTGCAGGGATTTGAACCTAGGACCCTTGTGCTTGGAGGCAAAAAACTTTACCTCTCAGCTACTCACAATGCTTTACATAAACAGACCTTTTTTTTGACTACAGAGAGGATAGGCCTGGTGATGTCATCCTGCTGGGTCACATGATATGTAATTCAAACAAATCACACACGCCCCCTTCTGAGCACACAGAGCAGAAGAGCTGGATACAGGAGGTATGAAATCAGATTGTGGCAAAACCCCTTTAAGGGCTATCAAGTTGATTAGTGGCATGCTTGACAAAGAGGGAGTTGCCCTCGAAACGTAACAGACCTGCTTCTGCTGGAAACTACAACAGTCGCTAGCTCCTACATATAGTTTTGAAATAAGACTGCTCAGCAAGAAAAAAGATTGTTTCAGTCGGTATGCCATAATGTTGGATTTTTGATAGTTATTGCCATGGTGTCTTATTTTTTATTTTATTTTTTTTAAATATTAAGAAACTTGAAAATAAATGGACATGTGGAAAGTTGAAGGAATTTGTTTTTTCAGATGACTAAAATCAACTTAAGAAAAGAAGGTGGTTTCTATATGTGCTTGAGAATTGGATACGGGGTTTAGGACCTCCGAATACCACCTGGACACTGACTATTTGTAAAGTGCGCTTGATATATCTTTAGAGAGTGGACGTATCTCGGATCCAAGCTGTTTAACTCCATAGGTGCCACAGTGAATTACTGACTATAGAAGGGGTTTTAGAGGGAGGGAGTTCCCTATATCAGCCCATTGGCAACTCATATGATGTTCTCTCAGGTAGCTAATGGTTTTACATGGTAGCCGGGGACCTATTGAAGATTCCCAGGTCTGACTTTTGTGTATGCTTTTTAGGCTAGAGGTAGGATCCAGTAGGATGGGTGGCAGTTTTACACTGATAGATTTGATATAATACACTGCATAAGTAATGTGGTTTATTATATGAGGAATCAAACGATTTTCATGTTTAAGTACCCTAGTGGGACCCCAAAAAAAAAACTGTTTAAAAAGACAAAAAAAAAAATCCAGTGTAAGATAAAGAAAAGTCATTCTTTATTTTTCGTCAATATCATTGAGACAAACAACACCTTGACTATAGGCCCTTGCGCTGTGAGGCTGACACTATGCCGAAATCAAGTGTTGGCTCCACCCAGGTGGGCTATATCCCTCCTATTAAAAACCAGGCTACTTGTTTTTATCATAGTGTCCATAGAAGGCAGAAGCTGCTGTGTTTTTTTATTTTAGTTTTATTTCTTTCTTTTTCCTTTTCAGGAGGTGATGGGTTTTCTCCTTACCTGTCAGGGGGGTCATCATTATGGTCACCACTTTGTAATGGTGATCCTTCCTGAGAGCATCAGGAAACCAGACAGTCGCTGTCTGCTTTTCCTTACACGGCGGTCACCCATCCTTACTTCCCGTCTCCGGTTTCTTTTTGGATTCCGGTACACCATTCTGGTGTGAGGTACGGTTGACTCCGCATATGCCCAAAGATGTTGGTTAAGCAAGTTCCCCATCCTCCTTCGTTTGGGGCTCAGAGAGCGCCTTGCTACCATTGCTGTATTGTTGCTTTCGTGCTGTTAGCTTGTGCTGCATTATTCTTGATTTTTTTATTTTTTTTTCCTCCTGGGTGCAGATTGCCTACTAGCCTTTTCCTCCAGCAACGTCAGTGGTGCCGCCACGCGTTTCTGATGCAGTACTGCATATTTCCACTGCTATCGACGTTTTTTTCCCCCCATTTTTCTAGAGTCTTCTGTTTTGGGGTCACCTCTGGTGGTCCATTGCATCGTTCCGGGGCCACCGCTTATGTATAGACCTCAGCCTATTATTATTAAATTTAGTCCCCGGCTTTTCTGGGATGGTTTGAGTTTTTGAATCTGTGAAGTATGCACAGTTTCATTCTCGCCCCCTCCAGCAGGCCATTCTATCTCGCTGGGAGAGCTCTTTATTTTCCCTAGACAAGGAGATTCTGCTTTCATCCCAAGTTCTTGTCGACCTCAACTGATGTCTGGTGTCTTTTACGCTACTTTAGGGGAAGTCCTTCTTCCTCCACAATGGCTGATCATCTCCATGGGTTCCAGCACCACTGGGTGGGGAGTCATTTTTGGCTCCTGGACTACTTTGGATTTTTGGACCCCTAGGGGATCTTGTCTGCAGATCAGTGTCCTGGAACTCCTAGTTATCTTTATAGCGCTCTCACATTGGTCCCCTCTTCTCCAGGGCCACCCAGTTCGAGTTCAGCCCCAAAACACCTCTGTGGTGGCTTACCTAATCGTCAGCGGGACACCAGGAGACGTGGGCCTTCCTGGCGGCCTCAAGGATCCGTAATTGGGTGGAATGCTCGGTTCCGTCCCTGTCAGTGATTTTCATTCCAGGAGTGGAAAACTGGAACGTCCATCTCCTTAGCTGGACGTCGGTAGATCTCTGGGAGTGGTCTCTTCCAACAGAGGTGTTTCAGCCTCTTTTCAGAAGATGTGGCACTCCAGATGTCGATCTGTTTGCATCCTGTCTTAACCATCCGCTCCCAAATTATGTTTCCAGATCTCAAGACCCTCTGACTCTCGCTGTGGACACACTGAATTCTTCCATAGAGTCAGTTTGCGATGGTCGACCTCTTTCCTCCTCTTCCCCTTCTACCTTGAGTGCTCAAATTCCTCAAGAGTGAGAGGATTCCAGCCATACACCTCACTCCAGATTGGTCCCACAGGACTTGGTTCACAGATCTCATTGCTCTGTTAGCAGATGTCCCGTGGCCCTCCCTCAGCTCCCAGAGCTCTCTTCCCGAGTTCCTCTATTCCACCCCACTTTTCCTAGGCTGTACTTGATGGCATGGCTGTTGAAATCTTGAAATCTCGTGGTCTCTAAGATTCTGTGATCATCATACCTGAAAAGACTTTTTTGTCTGGTGCGAGCCGCATGGTTTTCACCCATGGGTCGTTCTATCCTGCGAGACCCATCATTCCTTCAATCGGGTCTGGAGCAGGTCCCTGGCCTTTCCTCTTTGAGAGGTCAGATTTCTGTCCTCTGTTTTTTTTCAGTGCAGCTTAGCCTCCCGTCCTCAGGTCAAGCCTTTTTTTTTTTTTTGTTGTTGCTAGGGATCGCTGTCTGTTCTCCACCTGTTCGTTGCTCACATGAGCTGTGGAACTTAAATCTCGTTTTGAATGTCTTGCAGGCTTCTCCTTCTGAATTGTTTCGGGAAGTTTCCCTCCTTTCCACTTTCTTGGAAGGTAGCCTTCCTTGTAGCCATTACGTCCATCGGTCTAGTGTTTGGATTAGCGGCGCTCTCATGCAGATCCCCCTTTTTAGTTCTTCATAAGGACTATGTTGTCCTACGTCCCGTGCCTTCGTTTCTCCCTTAGGTGGATCCAGTCTGCAATCTCGAAAGCCTACTGGTCCAGGGGTGAACCTTTTCCTTTCCAGGTCGCCGCTCATTCCACTAGAGCAGTGGTGTCTCCTGGGCGGTGAGGCATCATGCCTTGGCTTCACAGGTCTGCAGGACTGCAACCTGAGCCCCAGTTCACACTTAAACTAAATTCTACCAAATCATACCATAGCCTTGGCTGACGCAATCCTGGATTGTCAGGTACTTCAGACAGTGGTGTGCGAACTGACTCGCACTGTTAATTTTTTCTTTGCAATATTTGCCCACCCTCTGACTGCTCCTGGGCATCCCAAGGTGACTTCCCAATAATATTGACGAGAAATTTGGATTTTTGTATTTGTTGTAAAATCCTTTTCTCGTCTGATTCATTAAGGGACACAGATCTCTTCCTCTTTTTGTCTTGTTTTATTCTGATTCTCAGTTTGACGTTATATCCCTGGAATTGTACTGTCGTCTATCCTTCCTGCTACAGCTGTTGTACCAAGTTAGTAGCCTGCCGTTGGCAGGAGGTATATAGCCTGTCTAGGCGGAGCTAACACGTTTGGTTTCCGCCTATGTTAACCTCCCATGGTGAGGGCTTATTTCCCAGGTACTGTGTCCTCCAATGAATCAGACAAGAAAAAGATTTTACGGTAAGTACAAAAATCCAAATTTCTCCATAAAAAAAATCCTCATCTATGTAAAAAAAAAAAAAAATATTTACATAATTGGTATCGCTGCAGCTGTAGTGACCCAAACTATAAAATCACATTATCTCACACGGTAAACAATGTAAAAACAAATTGCTATTTTTTTGCGAATGTTCTTCCAAAAAAATATAATCGTAAGCGATCAAGAAGTCTTATGCACCCACCCAATAAGAACAACAAATTATCCCGCAAAAAACAAGAGAATTTAAAATTTAATAGGTCTTAGAATAAAGACACACAAACTAATTTTCGATTTAAAAATTATTTTTGTTGTGCAAAAGTAAAAAAAAAAAAAAAACTATATAATTGTTATTCCCATAATTGTACTGACCCATAGAATAAAGTTATTACAGTATGTTTACCATATGGTGAATGGCATACATTTAAAATGCAGAAAACAGTGGTGGAATTACTGCTTTTTATTTCCAGTCCTCCCTTAAAAAGTTAATAAATGTTAATCAAAAACTTTTATGTACCCCAAAAATGGTGGCTTAAAAAAATAAAACTAGTTTAAAAAATATCAAGCCTTCTATGTCAACAGAAAAATAAAAAAGTTGCGGCTCTTGCAATGCAGCAATGAACAAAATGAAAAAGTCGCTTGGTCTTAAAGAGGTTAATGATTTTTGGAATAATTAAGATATTCTGATAGGATATATAACAGGGAATCAAGAGCATGTTCTTTCTTTTAGAACTCCTGTGCTTTACTCTTTGAAATGGTTATTCCTTTCTAGGAAGTAGTCCGAGTGTCCATGATAAGGGTCTGTCCACATGACAAACCTTTCCAGTCACAAATCCACGGAGATTCGGATTTTAAAAACCGACAAAAAACAGACAAGCAGACTGTAAATCTATCCCCATAGACCTCAATTGAAAATTTTTGAGGTTGGATTCCAAAATCCTTAATTTTTTCAAAAAACTTAGAACATGCTCTAACTACCTTCAGCAGCATGTTATCATGTGACCACCACACAGGTCATGTGACCCCTGGTACCCAGGTAACAGTAGTGTATGGAGGAGCAGAACTTCTCCAGTATTACTACCTCCAGCAGTGACTTATTATGTGATAACCATACAGGTCATGTGATCCTGGTATCCAGGTAACAGTGGTGTATGGAGGAGCAGAACTTCTCCAGTATACTACTCCAGCAGCATCTTATCATGTGCCCCACCACACAGGTCATGTGACCCCTGGTATCCAGGTAACAGCTAGTGTATGGAGGAGCAAGACTTCTCAGTATTACTACCTCAGCATGTTTTATCATGTCGACATGCATGGTGATCACAGGTCATTACTTCTCATCCTGTTATTTTTTCTGGTTAACGTGGTCTAACTTAGACCTGAGAGGAGGCAGTAACAATACTCACAAGTGAATTACTACCCAGCAGTGACTTATTATGGGATAACATAAGTCATGTGATCCTGGAAATCCAGGAAAACAGTGGTTTTAGGGAGGGGGGCAGAACTTCTCCATATTATCCCCGCAGCGTCTTATCAGGTAACCACCACACAGGTCTGTGCCCTGGTACCAAGTTCGGTAGGATGGAGGAGCGGGAACCCTTCTCCAGTATTATACCTCCAGCAGTGACTATTAGTGATAACCTACGGGTAAAATGATCTGGTAATCCGGTAACAGTGGTTATGGAGAGCAGAACTTCTCAGATTACTACCTCCAGCAGCGCTTATCATGTGACCCCCACACAGGTCATGTGACCCCTGGTATCCCGGTAATAGTATGTTATGGAGGAGCAGAAATTCTCTAGTATTACTACCTCCAGCAGCGTCTTATCATGTCTGTCAGTGTCTATGGTGAACACAGGATACATTCTTCTCTTTCTCATCTTTCTGCTTTAGTTTTTTTTTCTGAGTTAACTGTACTAACAATTTAGCATCCCCTAGAGAGATGGCAGTTATACAAGTAACTACACACAGTGAAGAAGTTGCTGGAATACTGGATTAATAATAATCAATCCACTATTTTTCCTGTTCAGTTATATAATAGATGTCCTGTATCCTTGCTGCTCACCGACTGTCAGGATGTCGCATGACTGACACCATGTTTATTCCTTAGGGTATGCTCACACGGCGTCTTTTAGATCAATGTTTGGATTCATGTTTCGGACCCTAAACGGACCCAAACACACATCTAACAATGTGCAGTGTGATTTTACCATATTTTCAATGTAAAACACTCCTCGCCGTTCAGACGAGTGAACGCTAATGTGTATTTACATGCATCTTTCTGATGCGTCTTTTGGATCTGTTCAAAGAATTGACAGCAGACGCCCTATTTAAAACTACAGTGTGCGTTTCACAAAAAGCATCCAAACCCGTACCACACTTTGGGTACGTCTTTGGATACGTTTTATGCAGCGTTTTTCAATCCGTTTTTCGGTTTGAAAAACGCAGTATGAACATCCCCTTACAGTTGCTGCATGTCCTTTACTATGGACAGGAACGTCTTTAGACGTTACTGCAGACACCGGAGTTTGCGGCGCCCAGCGCCGCTATTGCGCTGGGATCGGGGCTGTAGTACACAGCCCCGATCCCAGAGCATCCCCTGCAAGCACCGGGCAGCGGCGGAAACCTCAGCAACCCAGTGCTTTAACCCTTTGATTGCACTGCGGTAACGCACCACCGCAATCAAAGGGTTTCCCCTGCTCTGTCGGGTGATCGTAACACCTGGTCACCCGACAGAGCCCGGGGAATGGCTGCACAGTCAGCCCTGGGGACCTAGAGTGGCCCCAAAGCTGTCTGTGTAACAAGCCAGTGACTAAGACAGGGCTGTGGAGTCGGAGTCGGTGGCTATTTTGCAGGAGTCGGAATCGTCATAAAATGGACCGACTCCGACTCCCAAAATATATAATAAGGTGGTCCAGTTAGTTCGATGCAAAGAGCAAGAGGAATTGGGTCCGGCCAGTGCTACTGCTCCCATATCGTCAGCAATTGATGACATGGAGCAGGCAAAGTGCTGCTCCAGGGGAAAAGATTCTGCTCCCAGGGCAAACAGATTTCAGCAAAAAATTTTCACCTGCTTTTAAAGAAGTAGAAGAGTTCAACCATTCATCAAAACTGACTGTGGCTGAGGCAATTTCTTTATACCCTGACATTGTTAGAAATGTTGCCCCTGTGGTCACCGCTTTGCCCCCAAGTTAGTGTAGAGAGGCCGTTCTCTAGCCTGGAAATAATGAGATCAGATGTGAGGTCATGTATGCAGGATCTGATGGAGGCGATACTATTTCTCAGAACAAATTTAGGGACTTCACAAATGTTCCTGCAGTGTTTTGCATATTTACAATTTTTTTGTGTCCTAAAGTCATATCCAATAAATATATATTTTACACTGACAAGCAAAATGGTAACAATGTTTTGAAATTATGACTTTCAGGCTCCATATCTCTCCATCCACTACAGCTTTGTACATGAGGCTACTGTAATTTTATATACAGTCATCTTACATCTTATACATCAATGTGACTTGCAAGTATTTAGCATCTGCTTAGTTACAGTTTTGCTCCTAAAAATCAAAGTGTTAAAGGGGTTGTCTCACTACAAGGATGACTTTTTATGTTAAAGATCTTGTAAAAACAAGTCACTTTGCAATATGTGTCCATTAACATTATCCTACCTATTCCTAGATATCCCCTCTTGTATGAGCTGCATCAGCTCCTCAGGTCGCTATAGCTACAGACCTGTTTTGATCTCTCCTGATAGGTGCCAGCACTGGTCGCTGTAGCTACAGACCTGTGTGACTCTCGGATAGGCTGCAGCACTGTGCTATAGCTACAGACCTGTGTGATCTTCGGATTAGGCTCATCATGGTCGTATAGCTAAGACATGTTGATCTCTCCGGATAGGCTGCCAGCACTGGTTGCTATAGCTACAGACCTGTTTGATCTCTCGATAGGCTGCGCACTGGTTGCTATGTACAACTATATACGCAGCCTAGTGGAAGCCAGTAAACATGCCCCTGAATTCAAAATGAAACCAAGAAAACAGGACTGAGGTGAGATGAATCAATGTAGTGAGACAACCCTTTAATTTGTATTATTTTGTTAGTATTTGGGAACCACCTTTGGTTTTCAGCTCTGTCTGAATCCTTCTGGGTTCTGGATCAGATTCATGCAGGTCTTGACCAAAATCTGCTCCCAGGTCTCTTCTACACATTCCCAATGTTGGTGTAGACTGGACTTGGATACAAATACAGCTTTTTCTTCAACTCTACCCACAAGTGTTTAAAAGATCAAAACATTGTTACTATTTTGCTTGTCAGTGTCTGTTCTTCCTAAATAGCTTGATTATTGTATCATAAAGTGATAAACAGCCTGATGTGACCATTTTAATACAGTAAAGTTATCACTTAAACATGCGCCGTGTATGAGGGAGTCAGGAGTCGGAGGTTTGGGAAATTAAGGAGTCGGGGCTTTGGCTTGCCGACTCCACAGCCCCGGACTAAGACGCACTTTGTGCTATCCTAAGTGTAAAAAAAATGTTAAACAGTTCTCCCTTCATGGAAGTAAAAAAAAAAAAAAGTGTAAAAAAAAAAGTGTAAAAAAATAAATAAAATAAAAATAAATATTTAATAAAAAATAATTGTGCATAAATTACACGCACAAAAAAACCTACACATATTTGGTATCCACACGACCGCAATCACCTGTAGAATTAATCTAACAAGTTATTACGTGTGAAATGTGAATGGTGTAAAAAAAATAAAAAATAAAATAAAAATAAAAAGAAAATACTGCAATTATTTATAAGTGAACTTAAACTATTCCCCCATAAAGTACAACTTGTCTCGAATAAAACGAGCCTCGTACAACTGCGTCACTGAAAAAAATAAAAAAAGTTACAACTGTTGAAACGCAAGGAGGCAAAAACTAAAAAAATGTTCTGGTCATTAACTACTTTTCAGGCGTTCGGCTTAAGGGGTTAAATTACTAGATAGGGGCCTACTGCACTGGTATAGGAACATTTTTTTTTTTTTTTTTTACATTTTTTTTTATATAAATAAGAACTAAAAACGACATAGAGTGGACAACCCCTTTAATTCTCTTTTCCCTTAACCTGCTTCTATTGTATTGAGAATAAGGTAATTCTTACATTTCTGAATGAATCTTACTATTCCTGCCTCCTGATGGGCTCCTGTTACCTCGGTGTTTATTGGCAGCGGTTTTCCCCAGACTAATTCATTGCAGCAGGATTTAGTGGTTTCTTAGCAGCGTGCTCCATCAAACAGGCATAAGTAACAATAAACTGTGCGCGGCTTACACTATGGAAACGCTGGCTTGGCACATTCTGCCCTCCACCACTTTTATTGCGAATAGTGTTGTTCATGCATTGCTGGACTGATCATTAACATTCTCCAAATTGCTGAGTTGCAGAAGGAAGATTTATCAATGAGAACCCCTGTAAAGACTTTTAGAGCCACCTGGGCCGCAGCCAAGATTTAGATCATGCTCGCTGCTGTGTTGATTTTTTCCTTTATAAACAAGTGCTTAATCCTCGATGCCTTTAATCTCCTACATTCTGAATGATCGTATGACTGCCTCTTAATTGGATTGCATGAATTATTCACAGCTTCCTCCGGGTCGCTGGCCCCCACAGCAGCCTCCTCATGTACTAATTGAAGCCTTGCTTGTTGTGCTTGAGTGATTGGAGTGGTAGCGTAATCCATATTCTGAAACAATCCATTAAAGTGATTGTAATTTGGCTAAATTAATAGACCACATTCTTGAGTGGGGATAGGATAGCGGCAGAGGATGCGAGGCTGCGCCTGGAGTGTCATTTGGCATTATAACCTAATTGGAGCAGATTCCTGGGAGATCAGAGGTGTAATGCCTGAACGCTTATCCTATACATACTAGTGGAAGCTACATGGAAATGAGAGAGCTGAGCTTTAAAGGGGTTGTCTTGCTACAAAGAATAGCTTTCAAATTGTAGGGAACACAAAATAAAGATCTTTTCCAAATATATTGCTTTGTTCCTCTGTTTTCCCTTAGGAGATACAAGTGAATTTATGACCTCCCTGGCTATTTCAGTTCCCTCAGTAACTGACCTGTAAACAATTCTCCCCCTGCTGTTTGTTCAATGAGATAACAGTGAGTGACTTCATCACACAGTGTCCTGTGCTGCTCAGCAGTAAAAACCTTGATTTATGTAAAATAGAACTGTAATTAGGGCTTTTGTTTTGGGGATCAGATAAAGCCTTCTGAGAGCAGTTTGAAAAGCTTCTCAGCTAATCTGAGCTAATTAGCAACTGAAAGCACAGAGCAAGGAGCTGTATGCAAATGAGTCAGTCTGAACCAGGAAGTGACAGAGTATTTCATTCATGCATTCTGTGAAACTCTGTAGGGAGACAACTCCTTTAAGGTATGTGTGGTCGTACTTGTGAGACCGCATAGGTGCATTTGCTAATTTCACATGGTTACATTTTTTTTGTTTTGCTAGCCATAGGCTATGTTCACACGGCTTATATCAGAACGTATTTACGTCGGATTTCCGATCGTAAATCCATTCCGAAATCAGTTGTAAATCAGTTGCAAATAAGTGTCACTAAGTGTGGCACGTATTTCGCGACGGATTTACAATCCCCATTTATTATAGGGGGTAAATCCGTCGCGAAATCCGGCCCAATAATTGACATGCACATTGTTTTTCCGGCCGGAAATCCGCGGCGGCAATACGGCACGGAAATACATGTCGCCTGAACGACGACAAGTATTTCCCATTAAAAGCGATATTAAATGGCCTGCAACTTATTTCAGACTGATTTCGGAACGTATTTACGATCGGAAATACGTCCTGAAATAAGCCGTGTGAACGAGCCCATAGAGTACTCTGTATGGACCAGTTTTTGCTCCAAGTATGCTGCAGAATAGGTAATTTGTATGCTGTGGACCACACCATATCCATGCACTTTATATAAAGAGTGCACCCCCAGGATGATCCCGCCAGAAATGTAAGACAGTGCCCAAAAGCATACAATTTGGGAGAGAGGCACTCAGGAGGAGAGGGCACATATATACACACGGGAGGAGGAGAGGACACCGTACATACAGGCGGGAGGAGGAGAGGACACCGTACATACAGGTGGGAGGAGGAGGAGACACCGTATATACAGGCGGGTGGAGGAGAGGACACCGTATATACAGGCGGTGGAGGAGGAAGAGGGCACCGTATATACAGGCGGGAGGAGGAGAGGACACCGTATATACAGGCGGGAGGAGGAGAGAGGACACCGTATATACAGGCGGGTGGAGGAGGAGAGGACCCCGTATATACAGGCGGGGGAGGAGAGGACACCGTATATACAGGCGGTGGAGGAGAGGACACCGTATATTACAGGCGGGGGAGGAGAGGGCACCGTATATACAGGCGGTTGGAGGAGAGGACACCGTTAATACAGGCGGGAGGAGGAGAGGACACCGTATATACAGGCGGGAGGAGGAGAGGACACCGTATATACAGGCGGGAGGAGGAGAGGACACCGTATATACAGGCGGGAGGAGGAGAGGACACCGTATATACAGGCGGGAGGAGGAGAGGACACCGTATATACAGGCGGGAGGAGGAGAGGACACCGTATATACAGGCGGTTGGAGGAGAGGACACCGTATATACAGGCGGTTGGAGGAGAGGACACCGTATATACAGGCGGTTGGAGGAGAGGACACCGTATATACAGGCGGGAGGAGGAGAGGACACCGTATATACAGGCGGGAGGAGGAGAGGACACCGTATATACAGGCGGGAGGAGGAGAGGACACCGTATATACAGGCGGGAGGAGGAGAGGACACCGTATATACAGGCGGGAGGAGGAGAGGGCACGGTATATAATCACAGGAGGAGGAGAGGGCACGGTATATAATCACAGGAGGAGGAGAGGGCACGGTATATAATCACAGGAGGAGGAGAGGGCTCGGTATATAATCACAGGAGGAGGAGGAGGAGAGGGCACGCTATATAATCACGTGGTGAGGAGAGGGCACGGTATATAATCACGGGGGGGGAGGAGAGGGCACGCTATATAATCGCGGGGGGAGGAGAGGGCACGCTATATAATCACGGGGGGAGGAGAGGGCACGCTATATAATCACGGGAGGAGGAGAGGGCACGCTATATAATAACGGGAGGAGGAGGAGAGGGCACGCTATATAATCACGGGGGGAGGAGAGGGCACGGTATATAATCACAGGAGGGGGAGAGGGCACGGTATATAATCACAGGAGGAGGAGGAGGAGAGGGCACGCTATATAATCGCGGGGGGAGGAGAGGGCACGCTATATAATCACGGGGGGAGGAGAGGGCACGCTATATAATCACGGGGGGGAGGAGAGGGCACGCTATATAATCACGGGGGGGGGGGAGGGCACGCTATATAAACAGGAGGGGGAGGAGAGGGCACGCTATATAATCACGGGGGGAGGAGAGGGCACGCTATATAATCACAGGAGGAGGAGGAGAGGGCACGCTATATAATCACGGGGGGGAGGAGAGGGCACGCTATATAAAAACGGGAGGAGGAGGAGAGGGCACGCTATATAATCACGGGAGGAGGAGGAGAGGGCACGCTATATAATAACGGGAGGAGGAGGAGAGGGCACGCTATATAATAACGAGAGGAGGAGGAGAGGGCACGCTATATAATAACGAGAGGAGGAGGAGAGGGCACGCTATATAATCACGGGAGGAGGAGGAGAGGGCACGCTATATAATAACGAGAGGAGGAGGAGAGGGCACGCTATATAATAACGAGAGGAGGAGGAGAGGGCACGCTATATAATAACGAGAGGAGGAGGAGAGGGCTCCCTAAATCATCAGAGGCGGAGCAGGAGAGGGCACGCTATATAATCACGGGAGGAGCAGGAGAGGGCACGCTATATAATAACGAGAGGAGGAGGAGAGGGCACGCTATATAATCACGGGAGGAGGAGGAGAGGGCACGCTATATAATCACGGGAGGAGGAGGAGAGGGCACGCTATATAATCACGGGAGGTGGAGGACTAGGCACGGTGTATACAGACTGGAGGAGGAGAGGACATTGTATATACCATGTCCTCTTCTCCTTTCCGTATATAGCATGTCCTCTCCTCCTGTCTGTATATACAGACAGGAGGACAAGGCAAGGTGTATACAAACAGGAAGGACAGGGCATGGTATATACTGGCAGGAGGAGTTCAGAGCATGATATATACAGACGGGCGGGGGACAGGGCACGGTATATACAGACAGGAGGAGGAGTAAAGGAGCAAGGTGTATACAAACACAAGGTGGAGAGGGTATAGTATAGGAGGAGGAGAGGGCAGAGAAGGTATAGTATAGTCGCAGACAGAGGGGCACAGTAATCCTACCCCTTCTGTCTATATGCTGTGCCCCCATTCTTCTGTGTATATACAGTGTACCACCCTCCTCCTAGAAGCAGAATTTTAAGTACATGTATATTAGAAAAGTGTGTGGTTTCCTATTATATAAAACAACAAAAAGTTGTCAAACTCTTTAAGTATAAACATATCACTGCAATAGAACTTGACTGGTTATCTTGAAGTTGCTCTAGTATGAAAGGATCCTTCCTAGTGCTTCCCCTCACATATCACCAGTGCAGTAGTTACATGCAGTATTTGTAGGTTTTATGATGTATGCTCACACGGCATGTTGGATCCATTTTTAGATGCTTGTTTGGATTCCTGTTTCGGACCCCAAACACGCATCTAACAATGTGCAGTGTGATTTACATTGCTTTCAATGTAAAACACACATTGGCGTTCAAACGAGTGATCGCCAATGCGTCTTTCTATGCGTCTTCCTGATGCGTCGTTCGAATCCGTTCAGAGAATTATCATGTCAATTCTTGATCCGAAAGACGCAGTAGACGCCCTATTTAATACTATAGGGTGCGATCCTGCTGCAGCCAAAACGCATCCAAACATGCCCCTGCATGTTGGATGAGTTCTGGATGCGATTTCCGCAGCGATTTTTGGATGCGTTTTTCGGATCCAAAACTAATCCAAAAACTTGAACTTCCCCTAATAGTTTTGGAGTTCTAAATTATTCAACCAGTTAGTTATGCTCATGGATCTATTCTGAATGTTAGTGAATGGGTAACATTGTGTAATCCAGGATTATGCATCCAATGTAACAAAAACATTACAATGTGTGTTCTGTGTATAGTTTTACATGGAACCATCCTTGTTTATGGCATTTCCTTCTGTTTTCCAGACATAAGAATCGCGGCAGTCTCAGCAACTTGGTATCGCAGCACCTGGATCATTTGAACTATCTCAATGATATACTGATCATCAACTGCGAGTTTCTTAATGATGTCTTGACAGACCATCTACTCAACAGACTGCTGCTCCCTCTGTATGTTTATTCACTGGTGAACCAGGACCAGGTATGATCAATATAGTTATTTGCTCAATGGGATATGGTGTCAAGTGTGATCGGTGCAAGTCGTACCTCCGGGATCCACGCCTTTCTCATGAACCGGCCCCAAAAGTGTCAGTTTAGAACGGAGAGTAGGTCGCACTTGCGCAGTACTCTCTCCTTTTCTATATAATAAAAATATATTAAAATATAACTATATATTTTATATATATATATATATATATATATATATATATATATATATATATATATATATATATATATATATATATATATATATTATATATATATATAATAATTTTTTTTTTTTTTTAAAGGTAGAAAATCTACTTTTTAGATATATATAGAGCCTTACAGGCGCTGAGTATTTTGAGATAAATATAGGAAAACAGGCTGGTAATAATATTTAAAGTGCCCATTTTATTATCTTAAAATATAATAAAACTAATACATAATATATTAAAAAAGCCTTTAAAGATACATATGACAACACTTCCTCCTTCTTTTATATGCACGTTCCTAGTACAGTCGAACGCAACTCGAACCTGTACTCGGAACTCCCATAGAACAGAATGGAGAGTCGTGTACAGGCATGACCAACTCTCCGTACTGATTGGAGACTTTCAGGGGCTGGTTCTCAGTAGTAGCTGTGGGTCCCACCGCTGTGGCCTTCACCTTTCACTCTTTGATGGGATATCTTATTAATATGCCATTAATGTGCAGAATGAGAACACCCCTTTCATTGTCATCTAGCAGCTGTTGCACATGGTAGAACATGCACCCATAGGTCAACTGTCCCGCAACCTGTGGCTGTCTCGCTGGTGCGGAATAAAGTTCCCAGCATACCCTGACAGCAAAGCCTATCACCTCTACTTGTTAAATTATCCAAAGTAAAATTGGTATCAAACTGCTAGGCAAGCTGCCAGAATTGAATAGACGGCAGTTTTTTCTTGATACCAGGCTTCCACTGTTAATTCAGCGGTGTTATGCCAGCTATACGTGGCTTGTGCAGCATGAGCTTTAAAGGGGTTGTCTCACTACATTCATTCATCTCACCGCAGTCCTGGTTTCTTAGTTTCATTTGTTAGTTTCAGGGTCGTGTTTACTGGCTTCTACTAGGCTGCAGTAGAAGCCAGGTCTGTAGCTATAGCTCCCAGTGCGGGCAGCCTATGCTGCGAGATTGAACAGGTCTGTAGCTATAGCGACCTAAGGAGCTGATGCAGCCCATACAAGAGGGGATATCTAGGAATATGTAGGACACTGATAATGGACACACATTGCAAAGTGACTTGTTTTTGCAAGATCTTTAACATAAAAAGCAATCCTTGTAGTGAGACGACCCCTTTAAATGTATCCTTTTGCATATATTGACTTGAACTCCCTTGACTTGTACTTCATAAATGAGGCTAAAATTGAAATGACTAGCATGGTCCCACGTATGTTCTTTTGGAGCTCATGACTGTTCCAAGTCCTACCTGGTATAGCAAGTTCATTTTTCTGTTTTTAGTCAGGAGAGAATTACACTGTAATAAAATAATGTCATATAAATTTACCACAGGTCATGGTAAGTGATGATATCTTGTCGCACAGAATATAGACAGGGCTTGTGCAGAGGGTATGTTTTCCATCTCTGCAGTTAGGCTATGTTCACAGGGCTCATTCACGCCGTAACTGCAGAACGGATTTCGCCCGCAATTACGCCATGTGCTCGGCAGCGGGGGCTGGCAACTCGCCGTCCCCATAGACATTCATTATCCACGGAGCGTATACCGCCGTGATAATTGACATGTCACTTTCTCCCCACTCGCAGTATTGTGCGAGCAGGGAGAGGAGATAGAATCCATAGTTCTCTATGAGAACTGTGGATTACCGTAATGACTGGGACGGATTTCAGCCGTAATTCGCGCAGTACGGTGCGAATTACGGACTGAAATCCGTCCCAGAATAAGCCGTGTGAACATGGCCTTAGTGAGCGTATCGATGTGTTAGCACAGGCCACAGAACAATGCCCACACTTACTCTCCTCTTTGGTTATCTAGCACTTGATTACTTGACATTTGGGGACGATACACTGCGGATAGGACAACCAAAACAAGAGATTTTTATGGTGAAATCTGCAGTAGATGATTATCACGCTTCGTTCAGTAGAGCCTTCAACTTTCTTCATTAAGAGAGAGGAAAACAAGTTGTCGTCAGACACTTCTGGCAGTGGATTATCTCCTGCCAGGTGAAAGAACGGGGTATGTTGAAAACCAACAAGCTAGTGCCTTATTTACCCCAATGTTGGTCATTGAGGGACTTTCGGGAGAACCTCATGTACATTAGTTTACTAGGATCCATCAGCTTAGCTACCTAGAAACCTTTACTCTCCATTGTAATTGCGGGTAGTACATTAGGCAAATCTCTTCCTGATGATTTCAAAGTTCTTTGGAAACGGGTAGTTTGTGGATCAGATAAATACACGAACATTGTGTAACCATTTCCTGATGACCTCAATTTCCTGACATAAGCATATGTAATGTTTTTAATAAAACACATGAAGGTAGAATGATTACCTGGGAAAGCAACTCTAAAGGTAGAATCAAGTGCTTTGCTACCTAATACACACAGATCCCATTGTTTGCTGTTCATAGATTGTCAGTGTACTGCTATACTTAGCCTTCTATTAGACTTGTTCCACTGAGAATTAAAGTTTGTACTTGAAGTGAAGCTGTCAGGTGACTTATACTGTCATATCTGAGAGCAGGATATGATAGAGAGAAGCTAAGCTCTGTGATTATATAGGTTTATATGATATTTAGCTGAATTTCTACTTTAAAAGGGTTGTCTCACTACAAGGATTGCTTTTTATGTTAAAGATCTTGCAAAAACAAGTCACTTTGCAATATATGTCTATTAACCGTGTCCTACCTATTCCTAGATATCCCCTCTTGTATGGGCTGCATCAGCTCCTCAGGTCACTATAGCTACAGACCTGTTTGATCTATCCTGATAGGCTGCCAGCACTGGTTGCTATAGCTACAGACCTGGCTTCTAGTGCAAGCTAGTAAACACGCCCCTGAATTCAAAATGAAACTAAGAAAACAGGACTGAGGTCAGATGAATCAATGTAGTGAGACAACCCCTTTAATTTCTGAGCAAAAAGCAGAGTAAATCCTAATAGGACTCCTTAAGAGACTGTGAGTCCAGCCTACCCTATCCTCATACAAGGATTGACAGCTTTCCCTGTAAAAGTGTGTCTACAGAGAAAACTGTGAATCACTGTATGTGGGCAGGGCAATGAGTACTATTACTTCTTTAGAAATCCTATCAGTATTTCTCTGCTTTCTACTTAAAAACCATTCTCCAAGTAATATAAACCTGTATATAACAGAGCACAGTTAGTGTTTACTTGGCTAAATTAGAAGCTTTCAAAGTTGCTTACTAGAGATCAAACTCTATAGGGAGTGACTCACCAAGGTCGAAGTGAATGAGTGACGTCAGCTTAGAGCAATGATAGATAAGAGAAAGTAGGAAGAGATGGTCGGTAACTAGATAAACTTCTGTGCTCAAAGAGGAGATAAGAATCTTTATCTCCTGTCCAAAGAAATATTAACAAAGCAATGTATTTAGAAAAAAGTCTGCAATCACCTTTCCCTAGGTTAAAAGTAAATCATTGTAGTGAGAGACCCTGTTCAGGGTATGTTCGCATGTCTGATTCCAAATCTAACTACAATTTGTGTTCTGTTCTTTTAGCTGGGAAATCCATGTGTCAGTGCAGACAATGTGAAGTTTCCCTGATGCGAATCTTAAAGGGGTTTTTTGCCACAAAGCAAAATTCCTGTCTGAAGCCGACTCGTAGCTTGCTACGAGCCAGTCAGAGAATGGGCAGATGGCTGCGTTTGTGCAGCTGTCCCCTACTCATGTCTGTGGTAGTTGCTCGGCTTATTCAGAGCTGCTATAGAAAAGAACGGAGGGGAACTCTGCACCATGGCCATCTCCCTGTTCTCTGCGGCCAACTCCTAGCTCGCCACAAGTTGGCCTCAGAAAGGGAATTCGCTTTGTGGCAGAACCCCCTTTAAATGATGTCCCTTGTTTGATGTGGTGTCTGCTCGGATTCTTCGCAAGACAGCTGAGATGCAGATTAGCTACATTAGAAATCTTTCCATAGGACTTTTAGGTACAGACTTCCCAATACTTCTACGTCAGATTTTCAGTGTCGGGGAAAATCTGTCATGTGAAGGTACCCTAACTATGCAGAAAGAATTATGTTTTTTTTGCTTCTCTTTATTTCAACAGTAGAAGTAATAAAAGGACGGCTTTTTTATTTTATTTTTAGGGTATGTTCACGCTGCGTCTTGCCTCCGTATGAACATATGCTTTTCTGATGCGTCTCTGGGTCCATCAGAACGCATGCAACACATGCAATTCTTGCATCGCATCCGCAAGACGGACCCGACAGGCGTGATGCAAACACGCAGCGGAGATCTTTCATGTGAACGCCGCTGCGTGTCTGTCATTGCCGGCAGTGATAAACTCACTGCTAGTTGTTAGATGCGTCTCTGTGTCTGTTCTGATGGACCCAGAGACGCATCAGAAAAGCGGATGTTCATACGGAGGCAAGACGCCGCGTGAACGTGCCCTTGCAGAATACCGTAAAGAGGCCTCAATGTATGGCCCACCTCCAAGGATAAAGAAGAATAAATAATGTAATATAGCATAAGATATGTCTGTGTTGATCCAGTTCTCTGCAGCTTCTATTGATCAGAATATGAGTCACATACCAGTGCATACTGTTCAGTCTAGAATACGAGAAATACAAAACTGCACATAGAAAAAAAGGCTTTGGGATTTAAACAAAAAAAATTTATGTAGCAGGGCAGGATTAGTGCTTTGACCATTAGGAACATATTGAGTATCGCTAATTAAAGGTGACCACGAGTAAGAAACCACGCAGTAAAGTAGTCTTGCCATATATATAGGCACTGACCGGCTGCTGCAGGGGACCATCAGTACATTGGTGCTGGCTCACTGCTCAGGTGGTGAATACTGTGGGTTTTTCTATTTTATTTTGTTGCACTTGGTATTTTTTTCTCTCCCTTTTTTGTGCTCTCAGATTTCCCCTTAAAAGATGCTCAAATTTATACATTCTGCAACTTGCTTGGATGTTTTATAAAACTAGAGACATATGCTTTAAAATAAAAAAGTTATTGTTAATTATAAGCGTTCTCTTGATTTTGTCACCTTCTAGACAACAGACCGTCCAAGAATAAGTCCTCAAGTCTCCTTGTACCTGTTATCCCAGGTAAGTTCTTGTATAGATACTGAACTGGAAAGGGGAATTGCTTAAAAGTTTTGCCAGCTTTATACTTTTTAAATTGTAAAGTTTTGTAATATGCATGCATTTTAAATTCCACTTGCATGCCTTTTTTAAGCTGGGTTCAAACTGAACTAAAAAGGGGGATCTACATGAAAGAGCCACCAGTTCAGATACTCGACGGATGGATGTAATGGCCACAAGGAAGGCCACCTTCCAAGAAAGTAAGCAGAGGGAATCCTCCCACTATGGTTCAAAAGGAGAAACCTGCAAGGCATTCAAAACCAAATTTAAACACCACAGCTCAATCGCCCTATGTGGCGGAGTGGCTGAGCAAGTGTTCCCTTGCAAGAAAGTCTTGACCTGAGGATGAGAGGCCAAAGGTCGCTGAAAAAGAAATGAGTGGGTTGGAATAGAAGACCTTGGGAATGGAGGTCTGGGCGCAGAGGAAGGGGCAACAAAGCATCTGCCAACAAGTTGATGAGATTATAAGGTATTTACCTATCTTTTCATTCAACTTGTCTATGTTCCATAAAAGGACTATTGAAGCATGACTGAGGATGATATAAAGCCGTAATGTGCTGTACCAGTTAAAGTGTTAATAAATCTATGAAAGCTATTTAGCTGAATCACGGGTCTCATCTATCATTGCTACAACAAGTTGATGAGATCCACGTTCCAGGCCCTGCGGGGCCAATCTGAAGAGATGAGTATTGTTGGAACCCTCTCACTCTTGAGGTGTTTGAGCACCCGAGGTAGGAGGGGGAAATGGATAAACCAGTGCAAACTGACTCCATGAAATGACTAGCGTGTCCACGCCGAGAGCCAGAGGGTCTCGGGACCTGGAAATAGAAGCTGAATGTTTTGAGACAGGATGCGAACAGATCTATGCCTGGAGTGCTGAAACACCTCCAGCAAGAGTGACCAATCCCAGGAATCCACTGAGGTCTGGCTGAGGAGGTCTGCGAATGAATACTGCTAAAAGGGATGGAACTGAGAGTTCTGTCTAATGGAGGTTCTTTGAGGCCTCCAGAAAGCAGCACGACTTCTTGTGCTTTCCTGATGGTTCAATTACCCCACTGCAGTGGTGGTGTTGGATTGAATTTGGTCTGGGTGTCCCTGGAGGAGTGGGGACCAATGTGAGAGTGCCAGAAAATGCCCTTGAGCTCCAGGACACCGATTTGCAGGAGAGCTTCCAGGAGGAACACAGGCCATGATTCATCCGAGAGCCAAAGACCGCTCACTACCCCTGGATGCTGGCATCCGTGGTGATGATCAGCCACTGCGGAAGAAGAAATGACTTCCGGTTTAGTAGAGCAGAAGATATCGGCCACCAGTTGAGGTCAACACGAACTTGGGGTGAAAACAGAATCTTCTTGTGTAGAGAAAGTGGATAGACATCCCAGTGAGATGGAATGGTGTATTGGAGAAGGTTGAGGGAGCGTATGTCACGGCTTTGAAAGTTGCTACCATCGTGCTTAGAACTCGCATGCAGGTGCAAAGAGAATACAGGGAGCGATTTTGAAGAAGGGCCTAACCTTATGTAAAAGTTGCATCTTTGCTGGCGGAAAATAGGCTCTTGCTAAATGTGTGTCGAGAACCATGCCCAGGAACACCCATCTGTTGGGACGAGACAAGGAAAGATTTTTTGTAATTGGCAATCCATCCAAAACGTGTTAAGGCATCTAGGGTGATCCTGAAGCTGTCCGGGTTAGCTCCTCATGAGGGCTGCCAAGACTTTGGTGAACATTCTCTTGATGCTGTAGCGAGGCCAAACGGCAGAGCTACAAACTGGAAATATGGTGACCCCTCCTTTTTTTCACGGTTACGCTGATTGGACTGGACGATAGGAATGTGCAGATAAGCGCATTGGATGTGTGGAGAAGAGAAACTTGTCCTGCTCCAGAGATGCAATTACCGACCTGAGGTATTTCATGTGGCATCTGAAGATTAATCTGAAGCACGTGGCGGTTGAACTTCTTGCGATCCAAAATGGTACTTACTGACCGGGATTTTTTTGTTAACCGTAAAAAGGTTGTAATAAAACCCCCCAAAACACTCGGACCGGCATATTTGTGCTCTTAATAAAATGGGCGTGAATTGCCTGAAGAAAGACTGAAGCCTGGGAAGGAGAGGTGGGTGAGGAAGAATGAAAACATGTAGCTGGGGGACAGAAAATGAAATGAATCCTGTACCCTGATAAAACGACTTCTTGGTCCTAGGCATCATGGACTTGAGCAAGCCAGATCAACTGGAAGAGGCGACCTCAAACCCGAGATGAACCTCTGGGTTCTTCTGGCTGGAGAAAGATCCGGCAACACGGAGCACGAACAGAACCTGAACTTCTTTTGCGGGACTTCCTATTTGGTTGCGCAGAGCCCTGAGAGGAGCTGAGTTGGGCAGCAAGCTGATATGGCAGGTGCTCTATGGCAGGGACCACAGCCTTGGATAGTCTGGAAAGGTCACCCACCATGAGGGAGAGGGACCTTGCACATTCCGAAGGGGTCGGGCCCGCTGGGGAGCAATGCAAAGGGAGTAGAGTGAGCTAGCCTAACTGCATGCAAATTTTTTGTGACCGTGTGACCAGGCAAAAAAAGGTGCCACCACTTTGAGACCGGGTTGTTTTGTCACATCGTCCTTGGAAAGGGACATGGTAGCCAGGGGAGGGCCAGCTTACCACACTAGGTGCTGCTTCCTCTGGAAGAGCACAGGAGCTGCACTTGGACAAACGCTGGAGTGGATTGCCGGCAAACACCGTGTCCAAGCTCTGCCCCAGAAAAAGCCCAAGGCTGCTCAAGGACCTTTCAGATGTGTGAGTGCAGACACTGCAAACACAACACAATATCAGCAGGACTCTACAAGCACTAAAAAACAGTCAAAGAGGACATAGGATTTTTTTTAGAAAAGCATATGTGCTACTTTGGAATACATGAACATTTTGAGGTTCATAGTGTACATTTTTGATCAAAACTGTAAAGGCCCACCTACCAATGGCAATGTGATCTCAATCCAGGTGGGAACCTATGCTATAGGTTACCTCTCTTGGTGTCTGTTCAGACCTCCACATTTCAGGGAGAGAAGATTCCAGCTGTAACCTGATCTGATTAAAACACCTGTGCAGATGGGTGGAGTGTAAAAACCAAGATGGGGGCCAGCCACTTCCCCATGCACTGTTTTTGGACTGTTTTTCCACAGACACTGGCAGACTTAAGACCCTGCTGTAGGTAGTAAAGAATGGAGAATTTTTGCTCCTCAATTATTTACTGTTGTATACCTGCACAGTGTTCCCTGCATACCGGGTTCATATTTCCTATGTTTAGTCCATACGGTTAGTCAATGGGAGCCATGATTGTGGACTAATCTGTGGGCTGCACAATTTGTTTTTCTAAACAAGAGCCTACTGCAGTTTCCAAAAACTATTTAAGGCTAATGGTCTGGTAATTTATAGCAGAATAGATTCTTTTCAAAGGAATAAGTGGGGCTGTATTTTAGCAGATAGTTTTGTAAAATAATTCTTCTTGATGGACTTTTTTTTTAATCTTTCTGTGCTTGTGCCATAGTATTGATACAATTTTTTTCCCTATTGAAATTATTTTATGTAGTTGTAATTTTTTTTTCCAAATATTGATTATTTAAGTAGTATAACAACTTTTATTGATTATTTGTGTAGTATATCAGTTAAGCATTATTGTGAGAGTCTGAACTTTGTGAATCATTATACTACTGCAGTTAAATCCTTTTATACTGTGATATATAGGGTTATATGATAAAGGAGAGAAGCTGAGCTCTGTGATATATAGGGTTATATGATAAAGGAGAGAAGCTGAGCTCTGTGATATATAGGGTTATATGATAGAGGGAGAGAAGCGAGATCTGTGATATATAGGGGTATATAATAGAGGAGAGGAGCTAAGCTCTGTGATATATGAGGTTATATGATAGGAGAGACGCTGAGCTCCGAGATATATAGGGTTATATCATAGAGGGTGAGAAGCTGAGCTCTGTGATATATAGGGTTATATGATAGAGGGAGAGAAGCTGAGCTCTGTGATATATAGGGTTATATGATAGAGGGAGAGAAGCTGAGCTCTGTGATATATAGGGTTATATGATGGAGGAGAGAAGCTGGGCTCTGATATATAGGGTTATTAAATGATAGAGGAAAGAAGTTGAGCTCTGTTATATATAGGGTTATATGATAGAGGGAGAGATGCTGAGCACTGTGATATATAGGGGTATATAATAGAGGAGAGGAGCTGAGCTCTGTGATATATGAGGTTATATGATAGAGGGAGAGAAGCTGAGCTCTGTTATATATAGGGTTATATGATAGAGGGAGAGAAGCTGAGCTCTGTTATATATAGGGTTATATGATAGGAGAGAAGCTGAATTCAGTGATATATAGGGTTATATGTTAGAGGGAGAGAAGCCGAGATCTGTGATATATATAGGGTTATATGAGAGGAGAGAAGCTGAATTCAGTGATATATAGGGTTATATGATAGAGGGAGAGAAGCTGAGATCTGTGATATATAGGGTTATATGATAGAGGGAGAGGAGCTGAGCTCTGTGATATATAGGGTTATATGATATAGGGAGAGAAGCTGAGCTCTGTGATATATAATGTTACATGATGGATGAGAGAAGCTGGGCTCTGATATATAGGGTTATTATAATGATAGAGGAAAGAAGTTGAGCTCTGTTATATATAGGGTTATATGATAGAGGGAGAGAAGTGAGCATGTGTATATAGGGTATATAATAGAGAGAAGCTGAGCTCTGTGATCTATAGGATTATATGATAGCGGGAGAGAAGCTGAGCTCTGTTATATATAGGTTATATGATAGAGGGAGAGAAGCTGAGCTCTGTTATAAATAGGGTTATATGATAGGAGAGAAGCTGAATTCAGTGATATATAGGGTTATATGATAGAGGGAGAGAAGCTGAGCATTGTGATATATAGGATTATATGATAGAGGGAGAGAAGCTGAATTCAGTGATATATCGGGTTATATGACAGAGGAGAGAAGCTGAGCTCTGTTATATATAGGGTCATATGATTTAGAACAGGATTTTTTCATAAAAAGTAGAGAAAATACTGTTGGAATTCCTTAAGAGACAGTGAGATTCCTGTTTATCCCACCCACATGCATGATTGGCAACTTTCCCTGTATCAGTGTATGTGCAGAGCAAACTGTCAGAATGCGGGAAGGGTAAGCAGTACTTTCTGTTTTAGGGTTTACTCTGCTTATTACTCAGAAATTCTGCTTCAGATTATATGATCCTATATATCACAGAGCTCCGCTTCTCTCCCTCTGTAATCTTCAGCTCTTGGATGGGGGTAGCATAAATCACAGGTTTGCTTTAAATAATGCACTTTAGAATATAACTAGTGGCTTACAGGTTGTTATTGGATGCAAATTCAATGTAATCTGTTCTGTTTAAACACCTTTGTTGCCAACATTGTTACTCCAGCCCAGATAATATTCAAAGTTCATGACTGTGGTTTTGGGTCAACATCCTATTTTATTAACATGGACTTGACACACCTAGGTGAACAATACCAGTCATATATTAGACTTTAATGGGAAAGTGATACTTTAGAAGGCAAATTCCAGTTGCTTATTTTTCTTTTAACTACAGATGCTTACATGAACTTAAATTGGGTTGTTTAATAAAAAATAAAAAAAAAAAACTCTTTTGGAGGCAAAGCCGGCCCCTTGATCAGCTGATCACTGTTGTCTGAGTTCCAAAACTCTTGGTAAAGGACTTTTCTCACCAGGGGTGTGCGTGTCTAGTATTACACGCTAAACAATAAAAAAAAAAAGGGGGGGGGGGGTTCAGCAGCATTCAGAAAATAACTGAAATAATGAAATTAGTGCATACCTAAAAAGACCAGGACCAAGGTCTAAAAAAATTATACAACAAATAGGAATAGGCAGAATTTCAAAAAATTAGTGGTTTATTAACTCAAAGACAGCAGTCTTTCGGCTCTGAACAGAGCCTTTCTCAAGCTAAACACATCGTGCCATAAAGTGAAATATATAGTAAATAGTGACATCACACAATCAATAGTGTACAATTGCAAAACTATGTCATGAAAATTACAAAAGCATGAATCAGATTGGAAAACAAGCGGCACACTCCTCCGGTGTCTCAGAAGTCAAAAGTTTACATACATTTCATTTACTATTTTGTAGCATTGCCTTTAAACTGTATGACAAATGTTTTGGATATCCTTCCATAAGCTTCTCACAATAGTTGGTAGGAATTTTGGCCCATTCCTCCCGACAGAACTGGTGTAACCGAGCCATGTTGCTAGGTCGCCTTGCTCGCACCTGCCTTTTCAGCTTTGCCCATAAATTTTCAATGCTATTGAAATCAGGGTTTTGTGATGGCCACTCCAAAACATAGACTTGGTTAACTTTGTAGCCAGTTTTGCAGTATGCTTCGGGTCATTGTCCATCTGGAAGACCCATTTCCGCCCAAGCTTTTACTACCTGGTTGATGTTTTGAGATATTGCTTCAGTATTGCCACGGAATCTAATTTCCTCATGATGCCATCTATTTTGTGAAGTGCACCAGGCCCTCCTGCAGCAAAACAACCCCACAACATGCTGCCGCCCCTGTGTTCTTAGGCTTCCAAGCTTCTTCATTTTTCCTCCAAATGTAACGAGGGTCAATATGGCCAAACGGTTCAATTTTAGTTTCATCAGACCACTGGACATGTCTCCATAAATGTAGGTCTTTGTTCCTGTGTGTATTTGCAAACATTGATCTGGCTTTTATTTGTTTCTTTTGGAGTAATGGCTTCTTCCTGGCAGAGTGACCTTTCTGCCCATGTTGATACACTGTGGATAATGACACAATCTTACCAGCTTCGACCAGCATCTTCACAAGTTCTTTTGCTCTTGTTCTTGGGTTGATATGCACATGTCGGACCAAAGCATGTTCATCTCTGAGACACAGAACCTGTTTCCTTCTTGAGCGATATGATGGCTGGACATTCCCATCTTGTTTGTACTTGTGTATATTTGTTTGTACAGATGAACGAGGCACCTTCAGGTATCTGGGAATTGCACCCAAGGATGATCCAGACTTGTGCAAGTCCACAATTCTCTTCCTGATATCTTGGCTGACTTCTTTACACTTTCCCATGATGTCACACACAGAAGCAATGTGTTTGTGGTGTGCATTAAAATATATTAACAGGGGCCTCTCTCAGAGATATTACCAATAAACCTGAGACGCTTCCAAAGACATGACATCATCGTATGGGCTGTCTCAAATTGTTTACAGGCATAGTAATCCAAGTTTATGTAAACTTTTGACTTTGCAGAAAGTAATAACAATGGCTTACATTTTTTTTCTCTCTCATTATTCTGGCATTTGGCAAATGCAAATAACTTGGGTTCCTAATTGACCTAAAATGGTTAAGGTTTATTCTGATTTCATGTCGGATAGTGAGAAAAACATGCATCTGTGTCTGTTTATATAGTGTATGTTAACTTCTAGTTTCATCTGCACAGTAGAGCTCTTCTGAAAGGTCCTATACTAGTTATAATTTAATAGCTGTAACATATGCTTTATCAAAAAACGAAGGAAACAGTTGCACATTATCTACATAAAATACATAAAGCATAACAGGATGTACATAGATCAAAGGATAGCACATTTCCTTTCATATAATGTGAATAATATGAATTCAGTGAATTTCAATGTCCCGAATAAGAGATTATAGTCAAGTACATAAACAGTACCATAAATAGAAAAATAAACACCAGTGAAATATTAGAAACAATATGGGGCCAAATTAGATTCCACTCAATGTATTTAAAGAGCTTATACTATGTAGAGCATGTGGTGAATACAGTGCTAAAACATAGAGCCACATGTCTGAAACGTTTTTGGTCTAAAGCTCACTTTTTTGCCCATAGGTTTCTATGGGAAAAAAAAATGAGTTTTAGACCAAAACCGTTTCATACATGTGACCCATAACATTTATTATTGTAGGTCTAAAAAGAGGAGAAGAAAACCAGGTGCAGACATACACACAGTGCCGTGCAATAGTTTTTGGCCCCCTTGAACTTTTCAACCTTTTGCCACATTTCAGGCTTCAAACATAAAAATATAAAATTTTAATTTTTTTGTGAAGAATCAACAACAAGTGGGACACAATTGTGAAGTGGAACGAAATTTATTGGTATTTTAAACTTTTGTAAAAAATAAAAAAACTGAAAAGTGGGGTGTGCAATATTATTCGGCCCCTTTACTTTCAGTGCAGCAACCTCACTCCAAATTTTCAGTGAGGATCTCTGAATGATCCAATGTTGTCCTAAATGACTGATGATGATAAAATATAACCACCTGTTTGTAATCAAGTCTCCGTATGAATGCACCTGCTCTGTGATAGTCTCAGAGTTCTTTTCAAAGGGCAGAGAGCATCATGAAGACCAAGGAACACACCAGGCAGGTCCGTGATACTGTTGTAGAGTAGTTTAAAACCCAATTTGGATACAAAAAGATTTCCCAAACTTTAAACAACCCGAAGGAGCACTGTGCAAGTGATCATAATTTAAATGGAAGGAGTATCAGACCACTGCAAATCTACCAAGACCGGCCCCTCCCTCTAAACTTTCATCTCAAACAAGGAGAAGACTGATCAGGAGATGCAGCTAGAGGCCCATGATCACTCTGGATGAACTGCAAGATATTACAGCTAGGTGGGAGAGTCTGTCCATAGGACAACAATCAGTCATACACTGCACAAATCTGGCCTTTATGGAAGAGTGGCAAGAAGAAGCCATTTCTCAAAGATATCCATAAAAGTCTCTGTAAAAGTTTGCCACAAGCCACCTGGGAGACACCAAACATGTGGGAGAAGGGGCTCTGGTCAGATGAAACCAAAATCCAACTTTTTGGCCACAATGCAAAACGATATGTTTTTGGGTAAAAGCAACACAGCTCATCACCCCCGAACACAGCATCCCCACTGTCAAAACATGGTGGGGGCAGCCATCAGGGTTTGGGCTTTTCTTCAGCAGGACAGGGAAGATGGTTAAAATTGATGGGAAAATGGATGGCGCCAAATACAGGACCATTCTGGAAGAAAATCTGTTTGAGTCTGCAAAAGACCTGAGACTGGGACGGAGATTTATCTTCCAACAAGACAATGATCCCAAACATAAAGCAAAATCTACAATGGAAGGTTCACAATAAACTTTCCAGGTGTGTTAGAATGGCAAAGTCACGTCCAGACCTAACCCAATGGAGAATCTGTGGAAAGAGCTGAAAAACTGCTGTTCACAACGCTCCCCATACAAACCTCACTGAGATCCAGCTGATCACAAACGCTCTCCATCCAACACATCTTGAGTCTCCAGGCTGTTTCAAAACGCTCTCCATCAACCTCTTCTGAGGCTCCTGTGTTCTACAAACGCTCTACATCCAACCTCACTGAGCACGCTGTGCGCCAAGGAAAATTGGGCAAGGAAATCTTCAGTCTCTCGATGTTCAAAACTGATACGATTCCCCAAGCGGACTTGCAAGCTATAATCGCAGCAAAAGTGGTGGCGCTACAAAGTATTAACTTGAGGGGGCTGAATAATTTTGCATGTCCCACTTTTCAGTTTTTTATTTTTTTTACAAAAATTTAAAATCTCCAATAAATTTCATTCCACAATTGTTGATTCTTCATAAAAAAAATTAAAATTTATATCTCTGTTTGAAGCCTGAAATGTGGCAAAAGGTTGAAAAGTTCAAGGGGGCCGAATACTTTCGCCAGGCACTGTATATAGAAAAACCAGCTGTACCCTATTAATGCAGAACCATTTCATAAGCCTCGGGCACATATCTGTAGATGCTGTGCAGAATAATTACTACGCTAATATGGCTGATTAAAGAACAAGGCAAATGGCCAAATTATGGTGGTGGTTATTCTGCGTAGGATCTTTTTGTGTATGTCTGTATGTATGTGTTTGTGTATATAATAATAATATATAAAGGGAACTCTTAACACAATGTAAATCAATCACAATTCAACCTCTTTAGTAATGCATCAACACTGATCAGTTTCTCCTGCTGTTGTGCAAATGGAACAGATAACAGGTAGAAATGATAGGCAATTAGCAAGACAATACCCATTTGAGAGATGTTTGCAGGTTGTAAACCACAGAACATCTTCTCTGTTCTCATCCTTTTTGACTGTCGTTTTGGTCACATTTGCATTTTGTCATTGCTCTCACCCCTAGAGGTAGCATGAGGTGGTGTCTATAACCTACAGAAGTGGCTCTGCTAGTGCAGCTCATCCATTATTTCACATCAGTGTGAGTTGTGTCAAGAAGGTTAGTTGTGTCGGTCAGCACAGTGTCCAAAGCATGGAGCAGATACCAGGAGACAGACCAGTACACCTGGAGATGTGGATAGGGCTGAAGGAGGGCAACAACCCAACATCAGGACAGCTACCTCCTCCTTTGTGCAGAAGGAGCAGTGCCAGAGCCCTGCAATATGACCTCCAACAGGATCACTAATCTCCACGTTTCTGCACAAACGGTGATAAAGAGACTGATTGAGGGTATGAGGGCTCGATGTCCACAAGTCACAGCTCAACACCGTGCAGGGCGATTGGCATTTGCCAGGGAATACCAAGATTGGCAGATTCGACATTGGCACCTTGTGTTCCTCATGGATGAGAGCAGGTTCACACTGAGCACAAGTCACAGACGTGACCGAGACTGGAGACGCCGTGGAGAATGTTCTGCTGGTTGCATCATCATCCAGCATGTCCGTTTTGGCAGTGGACCAGTAATGGTGTGGGGAGGCATTTCTTTTGAGGGCCATACAGCCCTCCATGTGCTAGCCAGAGGTACCCTGACTGCCAATCGGTACCAGGAGGAGATCCTCAAACCCATTGTGAGACCATATGTAGGTACAGTGGGCCCTGGGTTCCTTGTGATGCATGACAGTGCTAGGCCTCATGTGGCTTAAGTGTGTCAGAAGTTCCTGCATGATGAAGGCATTGATGCTATGGACTGCCCTGACCGTTTTCCAGACCCGAATCAAATTGACCACATCTGGAACATCATCTCTCATTCCATCTATCAACGCCACGTTACACCAAAGACTGTCCAGGAGTCCTCTGGGACCCACATCTGTGTCAAAAAAGGGCCTCTGAAAGTCTTGGTTCAGAATGGAGAGTTGGTCACGCTTGCATAACTCTCCATTCTGATCTATGGTAGTTTAGAGTACGGGTGAGCAGTGTATTTAGCTGTTCTTTGAACTCCCATAGAACAGGGTGGAGTGTCATGTGCAAGCGCGACTGACTATTCTATGATAAGACTTTTAGGCACCTGTTCCTAAGATACGTGTGGTTTCAGATGTGGGACCTGCACTTATGCAATCAAAGTGTGATATTCCTATTGATATGCCATCAAAGTGCATGGTGGGTTCTCTACCATGAGGGTATCTGTTGTGGTCTCACTGGCGCTAAAATAAAAGCGGCCTACCTGACTTACCAGGGAAAGCACTTATATTTACTATGTACATCACAGGTGTGAAACTCAAATACACAGTGCGTCAAAATTATAAACTTGGACGAAGTCGCAGACCAACTTTCATATTTATTGAAACAATGTCTACAATTGATGTAGTTTCTCCTTCTCATCAGATATAATGATAAACCTTTTCATAAGGAAACTTAAGTTTTGCTTAAACATTCAATCTGGAACAAGCAAAGCTTAATACTATAAACACATGAAAGCAAATGTCTTCCTCTTCTCCTCTGTACACTGCCTGGCTGTTACTCACGGGCCAAATAAAATTACACTGTGGGCCAAATTTGTCCTGCAGGTCTGACTTTGACACCCCTGATCCACCCCGGATATAACTGCTGCCAGACATCCACAGTATGAAAGTCCTAGTGGATGCAGAATCTGCTCTGATTCCATGACATGTAGCTGAGATGCGGATAAGCCCTAATAGCAATTGGCCTAGTCCGCATAAAAATGAAAAAGACAATGAAATCTATGTCTGCATTTTAGAGTCAACCTTTTTGCATAGATTTTAGATGTAGATTCCATGTCAGATGTGTCCATGTTTAAAGTTCCAAATGTCTGAACAGATCTTAAAAAGATGAGAGGCCTGTTATTGACATCATAGGTCGACCTCAACTACGGGAGACAAAATGAGAAAACAAATCCCGAAAATCACATTGACTGATTTGGAAAGAATTTATTTGAAAATTATGGTGGAAAAGAAGGATTTGGTCAATAACAAAAGTTCATCTCAATACGTTGTTTTATATCCATCATTGGCAATGACGTGAGGGTTCAAACGTTTTCTGTAGTCGTCCAAAGGGTGGCACCACACTGTGTTGTGGTATGTTGGGCCATTTCATCCATGCGAGGTCTCCTCTAGAGCAGTGATGTTTTGGGGCTGTCATGGTTAACACGGACTTTCAATCCCTCCAATGTTTTTCTATGGGGGTTGAGATCTGGAGACTGGCTAGGCCCGCCTGAACCTTGAGATGCTTTATTCGAAGACTACGTCCTTTGTTGCCTGGTGGGTGTGCTTGGGATCATTGTCATGCAGAAAGACCCAACCACGTTTCATCTTAAATGCCCTTGCTGATGGAAGGAGGCTTGCACTCAAAATCTCTTGATACATGGCCCCATTCATTCTTTCATGTACACGGATCAGTCATCATGTTCCCTTTGCAAGGAAACAGCCCCAATGCATTATGTTGCCACCCCCATGCTTTCACAGTAGTATGGTGTTCTTTGGATGCCAACTCTGCATTCTCTCTCCTCAAACACGACAAGTTGTGTTGTCTACCAACGGTTTACTTTGGTTTACATCTGAATATGAATTTCCAGTAACTCTTCTGGATCATACAAATGCTTTCTAGCAAACTTCAGACGGGCCCGGGCATGTATTGGCTTAAGCCAGGGGAAACGTCTGGCACTGCAGGATCTGAATCCCTGGCAGCGTAGTGTGTTATTGATGATAGTCTTTGTTACGTTGATCCCGCTCTCTGCAGGTCATTCACTAGGTCCCCCCGTGTGGTTCTGGGATTTTATTGATCACGTCTTGTGATTCATTTTGTCCCACAGGGTGGTGAGTCTTGGTGGAGCCAGATGGAGGGAGATTATCAGTGGCGTCTTGTATGTCTTCATTTTCTAATTATTGCTCCCACAGTTGAGTTCTTCATTCAAGCTATTTGCCTATTGCAGATTTGTTTCTCAGCCTGGAGCTGGGCTCCAATTTTGTTTCTGGGTGTCCTTTCGACAGCTCTTTGGTCTTCACCATAGTGGAGTTTGGAGTGTGACTGAGGTTGTGGACAGGTGTCTTTTATACTGATAACAAGTTCAAACAGTTGCCATTACTACAGGTAATGAGTAGAGATCAGAGGAGCTGTTTAAAGAAGTTACAGGTCTGTGAGAGCCAGAAATCTTGCTTGTTCGTTGGTGACCAAATATTTATTTCCCACATATTTGCATTTAAATTTCTTTCCAGAATTCAGACTATGTGATTTTCTGGATTTGTTTTCTCATTTAGTTCTGGCTCATAGTGAGGTCTACCTTTGATGACAATTCTAGGCACTCTTCATTTTCTAAGTGGGAGAACTTGTACAGTTGGTGGCTGACTAAATACTTTTTTCCCCCACTGTATGTTTATCCAAATACCATCTAAAGACATTTTTGCAGTCATATTGCTACTGTATATGAGGGCCTAGATTATATCTGCCTCAAAGGTTCTGTTGAGAACCTCCATCGCGAAAGTGCAAACGGAACAGTTTACAGTGGACACCAGCGACGCCCGATGGACCCCATTGACTGCAATGGGTCTGTTCGGTTTCCATTGCAGTGTCCAACGTTTTCACAGGAAAAATAGCACAGCTTGGAACATTTTAAGTTCCAAATGGAAAAAAAACACTGCACACTGGTGTGAATAGGTATCAATTCAATGTGCAGTTTTTTATCATCTAATTGTCCCCCTGGTGGAGGGGTGTGTGAGCTACTGTTTAGCAATTAGCTGCACCTGTTTATTTTTCTGAAGTAGCATAGGAGCCAGTATTGCCTCCTACTGAAGTCAGTCTTTAGTCCAGCCATTGAGCTGTAAGTATGGCCTTTACAGTGTTTTTGAGTAAATAATGTCCCATTTTGTCTGTAATTTTTCTATAAAAGGTTCCAAATGGAGCCTATGGCGCTAATGTGAACCAGGCCTTAACCAAAAACAGTACAGCAGTCTCCAAAGAGTAGTCTGAACTATAGAATAACATCCATATGATACTGTAGCACTCCTACACTGGTACTAATCATATAGTAGGAACTAAATAAAAGCACACCAAGTAGCCATGTTAGTCTATTCTTGTGCTATTTACTGAGTAGTGTCAGTCATTATAGCTAAGTTTTGAATATGTTGAGTCGTGTGGAAATGTTCGAGGTAGGCTAATGTGTAATGCTTTTGCTTTCTGTAGTATTTCCTTCACGTGCGGTCTATAGGACAACAGAAAAGGCAGAAGTGGTCAAGAACTACTTCTGCCTTCTCTCTGGCTGGTTGCATGTACAGCCATGTTACTTGTACAACATCTAAAGGCAGTGTTTCAGAATAGAGACCCCGACCACGTGATAAAACCGGTTGGGTGGGCTTTGAAGGATTAACAATGGACATATTGCTGTCATGACAAAAACTAGATGTAATTTTCCACAAAAGTGCATTTTTAGGCGAGGTATTTAATACATTTCTCAACTGCAATCAATGTCGCTGTGTAAACTTGCCTTAGCCAGTTAAAGAGTTGGTCGTTTTTGACAGGTCTATTTTAGTAAATCCTTGTGTTCCCTGTGAAATAACAATTCTGGAGCATCTTCTCTTAGAACTCTGTATTAGCTGTTTCTCTGTTATTCCTTCTAGCAATTTTTTACCCTATCAGTCAGCTGGGTGTTACCAGTTGGGAGAGGGGCATGTCCCTGCTCAGTCTGGCATTTGTCCAATCAGTGCTGACAGAGTCAGTTTGTGTGTTTGGACATGCCCCTTATAAAATTAGGCTATGTTCACGCGGCTTATTTTGGGTCGCATTTTGCCACGTATAGAGAGTATACTGCGCTCTAATATGAGCAAAATGCGCCAATCATTACAGTAATCCACAGTTCTCATAGAGAACTATGTGATTACGCCTTCATTACAAGATGTGTTACTCACTCAATTTTGGCCGCCATCTTGGGGCCAGCTTAGGGGGTTACATTGCTCACAAAATCGCCGTCTTTCGTAGCGGTATGGACACATTCACAAGATAAGGCTACTCCGACAGACAGGCTTTGTTTACACTGGCCTTAAACCAGTTTTATTGAGGCAAGCAGGTTATACAGAAAGAACATACATACAGTGGTGGCCATATATAAGTTATTGGCACCACTGCAATTCTGTCAGATAATATCAGTTTCTTCCTGAAAATTGATTGCAATTCAAAAATTCTTTGGTTTTAATATATTCATTTATTTTGCTTGCAATTGAAAATAAAACACCATTAAACAGAATGAGACAAAATTCAAATCAGTGATCATTTGTCACGTCTTGGGAGGTGCTATGTGGCCCTGACTGTGAACACAGCCCATCTGTCACTGCCTGCTTGTCGTGCTGCTAGGCGGCTGGACGGCATACTGGGCGAAGTGCCCTGCGCTGCTAAATGCTGGGTGTCAGGAGGAAGAATGGGTCAGTCAGTCCGATCAATACAAATAGGAATCGCAAAGCACAAATCAGAACCAGAGGGATAAACGTAACCATAAGGCGCCGGGGTCAAAAGCCAAACGGGGAGAGAGGTACAAGATCAGAGACAAGCCGGGGCAGGAGAACAAGCTGAGGTCAGGTACACAAGGTAAGCACGAATCAAAATAGTACAGGTAATAGGCAGCCAGGAGAAAATATTCTAAGGCGCTAGGACTCAGCCTTCAGGCGGATATAGTTTAAATGGGATTCCCGGGGATACCGCCCAGTGTAGCTGATTGGACGAGGCTCCGGGACCTTACCATTGGACTGGGCGGTCTGTCACTCACAGAGACTGACCAGCAGCAGAGTAACAGGGTGGGGGTTTGCATTATCACCTGCTGCAGCCTGTAGATCCCTGCAGCCTAGCCCTGACAGGTACCCCCCTGTTTTAGGAGGTTGGGCCAGCCGGACACTTCACCTGCGTCGGGGTTGTGTCCGGGGAGTGCACTCATGGAATTCCTCACCAGGCGATCAGCTTGGATGGATTTCGCGGAACCCATGATACTCTTCCTAAGGATACATACCCTTCCAATGGACCAGGTAGCTGTAGAGACCTTTTGGAACCATTCGAGTATCCAAAATACGGGCATCGGGAGCGATTTACATATTCTGCTAAACTCCCCCTGTATGGAAACTGGAGAAGGAGGCCTTAGAGGCGCGGAGTAAAGTAACAGGCTGAATATACCTCTCTTAAGAAGGTGATCGAATGGAACACATTCTTGTATACGGAGAGATGAGCGGTATTTCAGGCGATATGCCACCGGATTAACCTACCTCCTGAACCACATACGGACCATATCAATTCTGTGGCGAGAAGTTTGTACGGCAATAGGGAACTTTTTAAGCGCAGGATTTCGGGTGGTAAACCATATTTATCCACCAACGCAAACACTCTAGAACAAATATGCCGTTTATCAGTAACTTTGTTCTTCTGGTGTTCTGGCATGAACCATGTTTTCTTGAACTTGGGCCCAGATGTGCATAAGATCATTTAATGATAACATCCACCCAGCTGTGATCAGAGTGTAGCACTGGAAAAATGACGGCGCATGTCTGGGGTTGAAAACCCTCCCAGATAATTACAGTAAAATGGGGATGGTACCGGACGAGCTTCTATCCTGATTATTAATGGCAAATTCTAACCAACGGTAAGTTATTTTACCCAGGGGTTATAAATCTGCTGATCGGATAAATAGACACGGTGTTTTTGTTGTTTCCATTTGATTTATCTCTCAGTCTGCCCATATAGTCTCTGGATGGAAGGCGAAGAGAAGGACAGGGTGGATACCCAGAGCCTTGCTAATGGCTTCTCCAAAAACGTAGAAACAACTGAACCCCTCTTCCAGAACAATATTCTCAGGTTAACCATGCAGTTTTGACCCCAATATGTTTGATAAAAAGTTCAGAAGTTTTTTGGACGGGACGGTAACCCCCTTAGCGGAACAGATGGCACATCTTACTGAAATGATCCACTAACCACCCAAATAACTGACTTGCCCCTCAGAGATAGGATGGTCAGTTCATGAATCCATGGAGATGTGGTCCACGGACGTTCAGGTACAGGTAGAGGCATAGTTCATCCAGGAGGTCGGGAGTTCTGGGAACACTTAGCCCGAAGCGCAGACTTCACAAGATGCCCACATAGGCCTCAACATCCACAAGGCAATGAAGACCACATGAAAATACGAGAAATAAGCTTTTGTGCCAGACACTCCAGGATGTCCAGATAACACGGAATCATGAAATTCTTTTAAACCGGAACGGGGAGTGGGGACAAAGTCCTTTCGAAACTGGACTATTAGAGGTCTCATATCCTGGTGGGGACTTAATCTCAGTGGCTAAATCAGGGGGAAATCGCTGAGACAACAGTTCCTTGGCAAAATAGGTGCCGGCATCCTCTGGGATGCTGTGGCTGGCAATGAAGCTTTAGTTAGAGATCAGCCTTCACATTTTTAGAACCAGGTCGATAAGTAACAACAAAGTTGAAAGCATAAAAAAAAATCAATGCCCAGGTGGATTCAACCTTTTAGCCACTCTCTAAAAGGTGAGGTTCTTTGATCGGTTAGGACCGTGACATTGATGCTGGGCACTTCGAGGAGTGGCGCCTTCCTCGAAGGGCCCTCTTAATTGCCAATAGCTCCGTATTCACAAAGTCATAATTCCTTTCAGCTGGAGGTAAATTTACGTGAGATAAGAAAGGCACAAGTGACGAGGTTAGTCATTGTGGCAGACCCTGAGAGAGACGCCCTGCGCCATGCTACTGAAGCATCAACCTCAACGACAAAGGGTTTGGCTATGATCAGCTTGAATCAACACAGGGGCTGATACAAAACACTGTTTAAGTTCTGAATTGCTACAATGGCCTCTGGTTGCCAATTACTGAACTTCGCCCCCTTCTTGGTAATGTCAGTCATCAGGCCGAACTAAACAGAAAGATTACGTATAATTTACGATAATAATTAGCAAAACCTTGGAAACGCTGCAGGGCTTCAGAGGATGACGGGCGTGGGACCAATCAAGAATAGTTGGAATTTTAACCGGAAGGTCCATACGCGAATTGAGTTAGGATTGTCAGGATGTACCCAAGAAAAAGGGGTTACTCCTGCACCCACGAAAACAAATTTTTTCAAAGCTTGACACAACAAACTATTTTCTTTCAGAATTTGCAATACCTGTCGTGTTTTTTTTTTTTTTTTTTTTTTTTTCCATACGTGTTTAACGTGGACGACCAATCCTACCGATTAGATTAAAATTGTCATCCAGGTAAACGACCATACAACAAACCAATGAGTTCACGGATATACATCTTTAACCAGATTCTAGGAACACCGCGGGGAGCATTACACAACCCGATCGGCATCACAATACTCAAAAATGTCCTTCAGGAGTTTTAAAAGTGGTTTTACATTCTTCCCCTGTCTAGGGATTCGGATGAGATTATAGGCCCCTCTAAGGTCCATATTGGGGAAAACCAACTTTGCCTCCCTCGGTTTTTGAGTGAACAGTTCAGCGTTCAAGGGTAATGGATATGGTTTTTTACCGTTATTTTATTTAGTTCACGGTAATCTGTGCATGGACGGAGGCCTCCATCCTTTTTTCCTACAAAGAAAAACCCTGCTTGCAACCTTGGGAGACACCGAAGGGTCGGATATGCCCTTCTGTAAAGCTTTCTGCAATATATTGTGTCATTGTAGTTTTCTGTACCAAGACAGGTGTATATATCACTCACCCTTGGGATAACCTTACTCTGGGTAATAGGTCAATGGCACAGTGTAAGATCTTGGGGGGGGTAGTGTTCTCAGACTGTTTCTGTGAAATTATCTGCGCAAAGTCACGAATGAAAACAGAATTGCTCAACATCAGTATTGCACACAGTATTGTAGGGAGAAATTTGTCAACACTCCGTTGTCCCCACGTGACTAGTTCACTGAATTCCGTGTCAAACTCTGGGGTGGTTATGTTTCTGAAGCCAGGTGTGACCAAGATCCCACATCTGCGGGCTGCCACCTCCAAGGTTTATGAGAATTCAATTTCAATATGTATGTGACTCAACCACCATCTCCAGCTCAGGAGAGTGCAATGTTGGATGGTGACCTGGCGTAGTGTTGAGTGGAGTCAATAGCCACAACACGCAGAGAATGTCAGATTGCGGTTCTCCAAGGTAGCGCCATAGCTAGACGTTTCACGAAGACGCATCAACAAAATTAGAAGCTGATCCAGAAATAACAATCCCAAAAGCACTCCCAGACCCAGACAGCGATCTAGTATGAAATCTAACTGTATCAACATACTTTTTAGATACAATAAGAAAAAATACCTGCTCGACCTTGGTGATATTTGCCGCAATCACCTAGGGCGCTGGAGTTTTCCGACCTGGTCTTCCTCTTGGGAGCACTCCCTGATGCTGTGTACCATCACTCGCCACATAAGCATAATCTGGATACGACGAGAAGTCATATGGTCCTGTGCAGCAGTAGCAGAAAAAGCCCCCACTTGCATGGGCTCTCTGGGTTTATATCGGGAACGTTGGCGTAGAGGTGGATATGGGGTGAACCACTGGGATAGTTTAGCCTTCTCTCGACGTCGTCTCCCTAACAACGTTGTCCAGACGATCGGCTAATGCCTATTTGCCTCATCTAAAGTACAGGCGGTAGGGTAAGCCACACCAATAAATCCATTCACATGGGTCCGCTAACACTAATCTAAATTGGCATCTGAGAGCCCGAGTCGTTCCCACCCAGACGGAACGCACCAGCGCCGAAATTCTGAGCAATACTCCTCAACAGTCTTTTTACCCTGCCTCAAAGTGGTCAGCTGATCCTCGGCTACAGGGCCTTCTCTATCGGGTCATCAAAGAGTACTAAGGCAGCAAAGAACCTATCCACCGAAGACCAGTTCTGAGAGAATTCAGGTGGTAACGCGAGAATTGCAACTCCTGGGGGGGATACTGAAGTAAGGAAATAATCAATACCAATACTTTGCTCCTCATTGCCCGAGAGTGTACATTGGGCAGGGCCTAAATATACAGGGGACATCCTCTCTTCTAAATGCCAAAAAAGGCCCTTCCTGTTGCCATGAGACCCTGTCATGGCAACTGCATACGGGGCTCCACAGGAGGGCGGGTTGTGTGCAGGGGCACTCTGACTGGGTAGCTCATGTTGTTATACTCTCAGCGCAGGAATCCTGGAATAGCTGGGTTAGCCTGCATCTGCTCTACCAGAGCTGTCATGAGAGGTTCATAGTGAGGATAGAGCAATAAGCGGTTTGGGCTCTGATAATGTAACGTCAAGGGAGGTGCAGTGAAGCTCTGACTGGAACCCAGCCCACTGTCCCATGCCTGCTTGACGTGCTGCCCTAGGCGGAGACGGCAACTGGGCGACAGTCCCTGCGCTGCTAAAGTGCTGGGGCGTCAGGAGGTAAGGAATAGGTCAGAAGTCCGGGTCATTACAAATCCGGGAACGCCAATGCCAAAAATCAGAAACCAGAGGGATAAACGTAAACATGCCGGGGTTCAAAGCCAAACTGGAGCGAGGTACAAGATCACAGAAGAACCAGCCTGTGGGGGTTAGGAGACAAGCCGTGGTCAGGAACACAGGTAAGGCAGAACAAATTAACACAGGTAATAGGCAGCCAGGAAATATCACTGGTGCAGGACTCAGCCTTCAGGGAGTATTAAATGGGTTTCCCGGATACTGCCCCTGTAGCTGATTGGGAGCGGCCTCAGGGATTCCCCATTGGCTGGGCGTCTGTCACTCACAGAGCTGGCCAGCATGCAATGAGTACAGGGTGGGGTTGCATAATCAGCTGCTGCAGCCTGTAGATCCTGCAGCTGGTGCAGCTAGCCTGACATCTTTCACCCAAAACTTCAAAAATGGGGGACAAAAGTATTGGCAACCCTCAGCGCCTAATACATTGGGTAGCACAACCTTTAGCCAAATTAACTGCGGACACAACCACTTCGGTAACCATCAATGCGTTTCTTTCAATGGCTCTGCTGGAGTAATTTTAGACCATTCTTCTTTGGCAACTGCTCCAGGGCCCTGAGATTGGAAGGGTGCCTTCTCCAAAATGCCATTTTGAGATCTTCTCCACAGGTCGGTTGTTCTATGGGTATTCAGGTTGACTCATTGACTGGCCACTTTAAGAAGTCTCCAGTGCTTTCTATCAAACCATTTTCTATTGCTTTTGAAGTGTGTTGGGTCATTGTCTTTCTGTGGAAGACCATGACCTCTGAGGGAGGGACACGCAGCTTTCTCTCACTGGGCCCTTCATTTTGCTGCAAAATTTGGTAGTTCTTCAGAGTTCATAATGCCATGCACACGGTCAAGCAGTCCAGTACCGAGAGGCAGCAAAGAACCCAAAAAACATCAGGGAACCTCCGCCATGTTTGGACTGTTGGGACGTGTTCTTTTTCTTTGAAGGCCTCTTTTTTTTTTTCCTGTAAATGTTGATGCCTTTTCCCAAAAGCTCTACTTTTTGTCTCATCTGACCCCCGAGAACATTTCTTCCAACACGTTTTAGGGCTTTCTCAGGTAAGTTTGGGCAACTCCAGCATGGCTTTATTTGTCTCGGGGTAAGGGAAGTGGGGTTTCCTGGGTATCTACCAACAGGTCCCTTTTCATTCAGACGCAGACGGATGTATGGGTTGACATGCTGTACCCTCGGACTGAGGGCAGCTTGAATTGTTTGGATGTTAGTCGAGGTCTTTATCCACAATCCGCACAAATCTTGCGTTGAATTCTCTCGATCAATTTTTATTTTCGGTCCAACATTAGGGAGGTTTAGCCTCAGTCGCATGGGCTTTACATTAGGATGTTAGCACGGTGCAATGGGCTGTACAGACTTCTGATGGACACTGTGCACTGGTAGACACAGGAACATTCAGGTCTTTTGGAAGACGTATGGGCTTGTTGCCTTGAGATGGTCATGTTTCCTCACATTTTGCATTCTCAAATCTCAGACAGTTCTTTGGTCTTCTTTCTTTTCTCCTATGCTTATTTGTGGTACACACAAGGAAACAGGGACAGCGGGTTGTGTCACTTAATCCATTTCATTTGGCTGCAAGTGTGATTTAGGTTATTGCCAAAACCTGTTAGGTGCCACAGGTAGGTTACAGGTGCTTGTTAATTGCACAAATTAGAGGAGCATCACATGATTTTCAACAAGTGCCAATACTTTTGTCCTACCCCCCTTTTTTTGTTTGGTGTGGTAATTATATCAACTTTGGCTTTTTGACCATTTTTTTGTGGTTTTCCATGATAAGACAATTAATGAAGATAATATTACCAAAGAATTTGTGATTGCAATCATTTTCAGCAAGAGAAACTGTATATTTATCTGACAGGAATTGCAGGGGGTGCCAATACTTCTGGCCAACCCTGTAAATAAATAAACCTAGGACGTCTGGCACTCACTAAACATATACAAGAGTCCCTTTCATCACTATTATGAACAGGAACATAACGTCGCCTCAACAAATCTCTCTCCCCAGTCGCCGCTGGGTCCCGACTTCTTTCAAGCCTCTGGGGGCCAGAGCCTCCACACACTGCTCTATGTTGCGTACCACTGCCTGGTAGCCAACCCCGCCCCCCCCTCCCGTAGCTCTATGTTGCTACCACTGCTGGTAGACAACCACGCCCCCGTACAATTGAAGTAGGAGGCTTTTAAATAGGACTCCAGAGAGTTATACAAATATCTGGGCTGGAACCCAGGGACCTGGAATGCGGGACATCCACCCACCCTAAACTATAGCTGTCCTGAAAGAGCCACCCCCATACATAGCTGCCTTGCTGCTATATAGCCGCTTACTGTACGTGATTGCGTAATTCACTGTGACAGTAAATTATTAGGCAAATCAGTATTTGTGTTATATGTCGTCCTTTTTTTACATGTTGTCTAACTCCAAGCTGTATAGGTTGAAAAGCCAACTACAATTAATATGTAAATCAGTGTGATGTGCATCGCTTGTAAGGAGGAGGGGTGTGAGTCTTATGACATCAAACACCCTTATATAAGGTGTTGGTGCTTTAAAATTATTAGGATTTCCTTTCCTTTGGCAAAGTGGGGTCAGAAGAGAGATTTTGACGGGACTATGAAAAGTCCAAAATTGTGAGATGTCTTGCAGAGGGATATGCAACAGTCTTGAAAATTGCCTCAAATTTTGAAGCGTGTTCAGCCGTAACAATCAAGATTTCATGGCAAATCGCCAACAGGGTCGCAAGGAAGCAAGTTTGTGAAAAAATAAAGGAGCAAAATAACTGCCCATGAATTGAGGAAAATCAAAGCGTTCAAGATGCCTATTCGCCACGCATGTTTTGCAATATTTCAGAGCTACTAGAGTATCAAAAGCACAAGGTGTGCGATAATCCGCACTGGCAAGGTAATGGTAGGCCGAAAACACCAACTTTGAACAAGAAACATTAGTAATGTGGTCAAGACTGATGAAATGTTAGAGGGGACTCTTGAAGGGCCAGTATGGTATGGGCACTGAGGCTGGATTCAGTAAAGGAGGAAGCTCACTCCGACTCAGACACAGCAGGAAGGTGAAAGTGGGTACTGGTATGGGCTGGTATAATCAAAGATGAATTTGTGGGGACCTTTTCGGGTTGAGGATGGAGTTGAAGCTCAACTCCAAGACATACTGCCAGCTTTCTGGGAAGACATCTTCTTCAAGCAGAGGTACAGGAAGAAGTCGGTATCGTTCAGAGAAGAAACATGATTTTCATGCAGAACAATGTTCCATCACATGCATCAAATACTCCCACAGCGTGGTTTTGGTCAGTAAAGGTCTAAAGACATGACATGGCCGCTTGTTCAACTGATCTGAACCCATTAGAGAACCTGTGGTACCTTCCTAAAATTGTGAGATCTACAGGGAGGGAAACAGTCCACCTCTTCCTGAACTGTGTCTGGAGGCTGTGGTTGGCTGATGCACGCAATATTGATCGTAAACAGATCAAGATCTGACAGAATCTATGGATGGAAGGGCTTTGAGGGTCATCGTAAAGAAGGTGGCTATATTGGTCATGATTTGGTTTTGAATGTCAAGAAATGTTTATTTCTAAATTGTCAGTTGTTATATTGGTTTACCTGGTGAAACAAAACAAGTGAGATGGCTATATATTTGGTTTTTACTTAAGTGATAATAATTCTGACACAGTAATAGTTACCTGCACAAACAGATTATCCCTCTAAGTAGCAAATCTAAAAAAAAAAAAACTCTCCAGCTTCACAAAATATTAAGCTTTGATATTGAGTCTTTGGGTTGATTGAGAACATAGTTGGCTGTGGTTCACTAATAAAAAGATTCTTCAAAACTTGCCGAATAATTCTGCACACACTGTATATAGTCACTGACACAATATAGGTGGCTCTTCCCCACCGAGCCCAGGTCCTCGGTGGCGCCTCTGCAGAAGGACTTTAACTGTAGACCCTCTAGTGGCAGGATCATGCGACTTCCATTGGTCTCACTGCCACACCTCGTATACAATATAATCGTATTGTAGGTGCGGGGAGATAATTGACATGTCATTTATTCACGGCGCTTACGCGCCGCGAGTAATGACAGTCTATGGGGCCAGCGGGCTGTCGGCCCCTCTTGCACCACGAGAGTACGCGCCGATCAACGCGACTCCCGAACACCGCAATTAAGCGGGGTGTACTGTACGCCCTGCAGTTAAGCCGTGTGAACATACCCTTACAATGGTAACACCCAGCTGACAGATTCAGTAATATATTTTTAGAAGGAATAACAGAGGAACAGCACAACACAGAGTTATAGGAGAAGGTGCTCCAGAATGGTTATTTAATAGGGAACACAAAGGGAGAAGGAGATGTCACATGTCCTCTATCAGTGCTGGATAATAAAAGTACACACTTTTTGGTAAAGTCCTCATATGCACTGAATTGTATTCACAACAAACTGCGCCATTTCCAGCTCAGGTATATCGGTATCCATTATTCATCCTTGCTCCTTAACCCTTAGCACATGGGACTTTATTGATCTTTGCATTACTGGAATGGCTTTCAGCATTTGGAGCCCATCCCGTTCAAAGTCTTGCCTTAAAATAAATAAATGTGCTTTGTCCTGACGCCCTATAAGCATTTAAGTTTCTACATGAATTGACCTTATAAACCTTTGAAAGAGCTGTGCTTGCTAGCAAATTAGGGTATTTCTGCAGATCCGCTTAATAATGCACTCTGAGGCTACCTAAATCCTTTTAAATTGCATTCACGAGAAATGGAAATAAAATAAATAAACTGCTGGCGGTGTCCTTATTTTGTCCTTGGCAGGAAGGTACTTGAATAAGTGTCACAGGATATATTGGGTCGGTAAATCTTCATTTTCACCCTTGCATCAGATAGCTGCCTGCCCTGTACACCTTCCCTCCTTTCTCCATCCGGAATTATTTATATGTCGTTGTGTCCTTCTGCTGTCACAGTGAGTAGATAGATCCTGACATTTACAGCTCCTCAAATAAATATTACCAGTTCATAATTTCAGATCAATTGGCTCCTGTGATATAAATAATTTCCTTCTATTATGGAAGAAAGGAGAAATACGAAGGCGCTGATTTTATACTGCAATCATTCCTTAATATGATTCATGTGAAGGAAGAAAAAATTAGGCAACAACATCACTATTACTGACTAGTAGATAGCTTGGGGGCTATTTATTTGTTGTTTTGTCCACAATGGGGCAGATTTATCAATACTGTCTAATTTATTTTAGAAAAGTGTAAGTTTTGGGATTTGGCGTTTTACAATGCCCTTTTTTTAAATAGTGTTAATAAATCTGGTGCATGTTAAAACTGTCTATGCAAACTTTACCCCCTTCTTTTTGGTTGGCATTTTAAATGCCAACTTTTTGTTTAAAAAATTTTAGTCTTTTTTGGGGACATGTGGAAACTTCCTTTTAATTTTCATACCCCCTTTTTATGTGAAATTTGGCCCCCCTTTTTTTACAGAGGCTACTTCCCCTGTAATGGACGAGGCACAGAAGTAACTAGAAACTGTCTTAAACACATAGGGTGACATGTATGAATTCTGGGCGATGGGACCGGTTCAAAATCCCTTTAAAGGGGTTTAGTCTAGGGGTTTAATGCCCCAGAATGTATAAACCCTTTCTTCTGCAGTTCATACAAAACAGGGCGTCTGGGTCCCCAATTTAAAACTCAGGCACCCCCTTTTAATTTTTCGGGCTTTTTAATTTTGCGCCAAAGTTTTGGGATCAAAAAAATTCTTAAATTTTGTCCACTTCTACTTGGGGTTACCCCCAGGAACCCCCAAATTTTTTGGGGTTGGCAAAAAAAGGTCTTTGGGGGGGCGGTTTTGGGCATTTTTCGCGCCAAAGTTTTTGGGTACCCCTGTTCATACATCTATAAAAACTGGTTTTACTCAGCTTTTTGAAGCCAGAATTTGGCACCCCCCGGGTTCAAACATGCCCCCAAAAAAAATGGGGCAAAAGAAAAAAATATGTCCAATTTTCCAAATTCCCAATTTATTTTTTCCTTTAAAAAGTTTTATTCCCCTTTTAAATTGTAGCTAGAAATTCGCAAACATTCAGCAACAATGTAGAAAGGGATTAGCCTAATCTATTTAGGATGCACTGTTGTAATCTCAGATAAACATAATAAAGCTTCTTCTGCAATCTGCCTTTTAATAAACAACAAAAAAGATAGATGAAAACAACCCGGGTTCTGGAGATTTCGGGGAAAGACCCAAATTTTTTTGCGGGTTCCCCCAGTTTTATCAAAAGGGTATCCCACCCCCAAAATTTTGGGAATGGGAAATTTAATAAAAATTTTAAAAAAAATCCCTTTTCCCTTTAACGTTTCCTTTATGGGAAAACCTTTTTAAATAATGGACCCCAAGGGGGCCCTGAAAAGGGCAACCCCCCTTATCAGTCGCTTAGCCTAATAACAAACAAGCTAATGCCTTATAGACGTGTCTGTTTATACATTTCCCAACTTTTTCCCCCCTTAAGGGTTTTAAATCGGGGAATTTAAAGGTAATGGCTCTGATGACCCCACAAAAAACCGTGGCGGTAAAAGCTAGGGTTTTGAAACTTTACACCCTTTTAAAGTGTCTAAAGTACCTCCCAATCCCTTTCGGGAAGGCCAAAAAGGGAAATTTAAAATTTTTTCTAAAAACGATCCTTATTTGAGTCACCTGCAGCCACTATTTTGCTACTCCTACTATACCATGTTAGAGGATTTGTAAAATCCAATACACTTTAAAAAAAATTTAAAAAGAAAAAAATACTTTTTTTCCAAAAACTATAAAAAAAAATTTAAGAAAAAAAAAAAATACTATTGGGCCCATTGTTGCCCCCGGAAAGCCAAAAATATCACTTTTAGTTTCTCCTAATGGTCCACCTTGCCCTTTTAAAAAAATGGGGTATTTCCCATGACTGTTTTGGGCCCCCGGAATTTTTTTTTCAGCGTCCCAAAAAAACCCCCAAAGGACCAAAATAAATTTTTGCCCTTTAATTAAATTTTTGACTTTTTCAAACCACTGATACAAATAAATAGCCAGAGCAAAAACCGTGCCGAAAAAACGCACCACAAACATTTCAAAAACACTTCGAAAATGCGTGAGTTTTAAAAGGGTTTCCCTTTTGTTTCCCAAAAAGAATTTCCCTGAAAACCCTTTGCTAAAAACCCGGGGTTTTGTGTGTGTACTACGACTCTGTTTTACATAGGAATCAATGAAAATGAACTTGGGCTTTTTTGGAGGCCTTTTTCGCTGTTTTGTGATCGAATCAGCCGTGTGAACATACCCTAAAAAATGATTGAAGAATCATATAGATGTATCCCAAAAAAGTATACATAAAAAATATACCTGCAAAAAATTAGCCCTATATAGTTAAAATGGCGCAAATCATGCTGGGGGTTTCAGACTGTGGCGATTCAAAGCGGTTATTACTGACCTGCAGAGAAAAAATTGACATGATGTTACTTTTGAGTGGTTTTGCACTGTTCTCTACAGTTTCTTAAAAGTGAGAGGGGCTTGGCACACAAAACACATTCACTATAATCTGTGCCACAAATGGCATAAATTATAGCTACTTCAGTTTCAAACTCATATTACTTTGGTGCACTTTTCATTAAAATTGGTGAATAAAACACTGGTCTTAAACAAATAAAAAAATACCCAGTAGTTGAAAAGACCCGCAATCTTCTCTTGTGGCCTGATACACCACTAGAACCATTGATGTATGACACAGACACATCCTATGCATGCAAAGTCATTATTTACCAACTTTCATGCAGCTGTTTCACCCTTGTAAGCTCTTAGTGCAAGATGTAGAACTATGGAATTTGAAATATAGGCTTTAATGAGTGCCATGATGTATTGTTGGGCATGTGTGATTGTGGAAACAGTTTGTATTTATCAGTCTTTAATTGGGATTCACTAGTTTTGGGATGGGAGTAAGCTGTATAACTACATTTATTTCAGAAAAGACCTTGCCTTTTGGTTAACCTTACCATTTAGATGTTTAGATTTCTAAATACAGTTATTCTTCTACGTTAAACTGAACTTTCATTAAAAAAGGTTGTGTCTTAAACACAACCCATTTTTAAAGTGGTAGCCAGCCAGGCAGTCAGCTGATTGCTGCAGGTCTGGCTGTAACCCCATTAACTAGCTATATCTGGCCAGACCTTTTTTCTTGTAGTAATTGTAGTATAGTGTTATATGATGTACATTCAAATCAGTGGCTGACCATGTGATTCATGGAGGGCTAGGTCTGCTCAGTAGAAGTGAAGAGTGCAGGACCCAATTCTGTGCCCTACCAGGACAAACATTGGGTTAAAAAAGTATTTAGTCAGCCACCAATTGCACAAGTTCTCCCACTTAAAAAGATGAGACGCCTGTTATTGACATCACAGATCGACCTCAACTATGAGAGACAAAATGAGAAAACAAATCCAGAAAATCACATTGTCTGATTTGGAAAGAATTTATTTGCAAATTAGGGTGGAAAATAAATATTTGGTCAATAACATAAGTTCATCTCAATACTTTGTTATACATCCATTATTGGCAATGACAGAGGTCAAACGTTTTCTGTAAGTCTTCACAAGGTTGGCACACACTGTTGCTGGTATGTTGGCCCATTCCTCCATGCAGATCTCCTCTAGAGCAGTGATGTTTTGGGGCTGTCGCTGGGCAACATGGACTTTCAAGAGTCTGTCTGGATCCCAGAAACTCACTCAGCTTTTATGCACACACACTGATTTCAAGCAAACAGGTCACAGGTAAGCATGCTAACTTTAGTAGCCATTCAAACCCATTTGTGTCAACTTCTGTGCATGTTATCAGGCCAAAATCACCAGATCAGGGTCAATTTGATGTTTTTGGGTGTCATTATGATTTAAAATGAGAACACACAGTAGTTTGACAATAAATGGCTTCAACCAAGCACTAACCATGAGCGGAAAAAAAGTTTTTGTGTTGTCATTCCTATTCTCTGAAAAAAAAGGCTAAAAAAGCAAACATTTTGCTGGGGTATGTAAACTTTTGAGCACAACTGTATTTTAAAGATTGTTTTTATCCCTCTTTGTGCTACTTTAGACAATCCATTTGGTAATTAGTTTATCAGCTCTCTTTATATACAATGTGCTTGCACCAACAACTTAATAACCTTGAATATTTCATCCTTTTTCCCCACATACGTGTTTTTAACAATACATTATGCACCTCTGGTTGACTCGCTGGCGGATGTCATCTTAAACGGCGACCTCTCTATGTTTTCATCTAAACCAGAACATGATGTTCAACGGATTTCTGTAAGTGGAAACCTCAATATTTCTTCAAGCAGTTGTGAAAACCATTTAGTTTCTTGATGAAGTACAGTACTCTGACCAATATGTGATGTATGTTTTATTTATATCTTGGTGTCATTGACCTGACTGTTCCAATATCCTCTCGTAATGCCTTTTCTTGGTAGTGTGCAGGAAGTCTCCACAGTAAGCTGGACGAATTTGTTTATCTTCATCTTTATTTTAATCCTTTCCTTTCAGTAGCTCCAAATACTTTATAGTAAATATAAAAAATATGCTCATTAAAGAATTAAAGGGCACTGAGGCCAAACTTACTATAGAATGCCAGGAGAATATAATGGACATTATCTGCCCTGCACTTCTGGGAAATAGCTGAGACGTCTTTGTTCTGCTACAAATTAAATACAAATTAGAATGTAACCCAATGACTGGCCAGCTGGTAAGTTTCCATATTAGCAGTGATCTGTATGTACTGAGATGCAGGAGAGACACAAGTGGTCTCTTTTACATCTCCTCTACTATAGGAGTTGTCTGACGGCCTCCTGACTAGCGTGCATGCCCAGTAAATACCTGCTGGGCATGCTCACAAGTCAGGAGGCCGATTGTGTCTGTAGTGTAGTCACCCACCACATTCAACGAACATAGATTGGTGGGAGACTACAGTTTAGAAGCTTAAAGGGGTTTTCTCGTTTCACTATTTGGCTGTCGTTTATGCTGGTTGCTAAGCAGAGCTTGTGAAATGGAGGGGCGTGTTTCTCCTCCCAGCAGGGCTTATCTTCTCTCAATGCAGACACGCCCTACACTGTGCACGTGCATGTTCATTCTGTGAGAGCTGGGAGAAGGGAGAGGTTCTCAGCTGTCATTGGAGGTGAAAAGCTAAGTGTAACTCGATAGTGTATATTTACATTTCTTGCTCTCTCTACATACTTTGTAATTAGAATGGGCATTTGACATTCAGGACTCTTGGAAAGATGTGTGATTTTTTTTTTTCTCTCTGTCTCTCACAGATTATCCTACAGATTATTACACCTCTGACCTCTATAGGTCTGCAGATCAAAACTATATGCTTTATCTGTTTGTGTTTACATGGGACTGCACATGACCTCTGCTGCAGGACCTCTAATTGCTGCCGGTTAATGTCAAACCGCACACTACGTCACACCTACCACTGATTGCTGTCAGTGAATGTCAAACCGCACACTACGTCGCACCTACCACTGATTGCTGTCAGTGAATGTCATATCTCTCTCTTTTCCGTGCACACATTCCCCTGCGCGCTCCCGTCCCTGACCTGTATCTCTGTCAGACGTGCGTTCTCAATCACGACCAGGGGCGGGATCTGGGCGGTAACCGATCGGTGCTCAAACTTCGTTACCAAGTACTAATCAAACAGCCCATTCTCTTAAACCATAGCACTTTGGTAACCAAGGACCTACATGCTTACACTTTTGGTCCCCTCATTTTAAACTATGATCTTTGTAGCGAGAAAAACCCTTTTAGCCATCTTCCTGAAGAGCGTGCATGACCAGCAGATAATTTTATAATGGGCATGGAAACTAGTCAGTCAGCAGGCCCCTGTTTACAATAGTAGTATATCACATAAACCAACAAATAAACAATTGCTGTATTCGGGTATATTGACACGGCGTCTTGTGTCCGTGTGAACGTCTGCTTTTCTGATTCTTGTCTGAGTCGGTCTGAACAGACCCAGAGACGCATCTAACAATTAGCAGTGAGTTTATCACTGCCGGCAATCAGAAACACGCAGCGGCGTTCACATGAGTGATCGCCGCTGCGTGTTAGCTTCGCGTCTGTCGGGTCCGTCTTTCAGATATTGCTTTGTTCATTTTTTTTGTTGTTGAGAAACTACAAGTGATATTACCACCTTCTGAGGGCTTTCTAGTTTCCCAAGTGACCGACCTGGGTACTTTTCTCCCATGCGGTTTGTTCTATCTGATAGCAGGGAGGGAAGTCATCACACAGGTCATGGCAGCACAGAACTCTGGACATTGAGAGCTTGTTTGTTATCTGATCTTTTAGACAAAAGACCGTAATTATTACTGTTTACTTTAACTCAGAAGCTTCCCTTGTCCTGACAGCATGAGATTTATGTCTGAATACACCGAGCTCATATGCTAATTACAGACAGCTTGACCAGGAAGTGACAGAGCAAAGCAGCATTATTTCATTCATGCAGCCAATGAAACTTTGAGATGAGACAACCCCTTTAAGGCCATAGACCTAATACTGTAAATAATGGGAAAACATAATGTAAAATATGTATAAAAATTGTTCTGATTATAACGAGCTTTTATATTTAAAAGTAATTCCGATTTTTTTTTTTTTTTTTCACACTGCACAAAAATTAAATAGGAAATTAATAGGGCCTATTTGCTCCCAAAACCTCTGTAAAATTTGCCACATAAAATGAAAGCTGAAAGTCTTTTGCAGGAAAATTCATGGTGGGAATCATTTCATCGTGCCACAGATAACTGTATTGCAATGTTGAAGGACTAAGGCTGGAGAAACTGTAGGAAAAAAGATGGAATCCTTTTCTTCACCCATCCTCCTTCCTCCCCCAGTGAAAACATTCATCTCTGCCAAATCCTCAATCTAAATTTGGCTTTTTGCCTTTACTTGCTTTTCCCTCCTTGACTAGAATCTGCTAAAAATTCTTCGTAATTAATCAATGAGAACTGGACACCAAGGTTAAAAAAGGGATTTAAGTTCTTAAAGTGGTATTCCTCATTGATTTGCTTTAAACATCTAGGCAGTGGTAAAGATTATTGCCAAATACATTGCTGTTATGATTCTGCTTCATTTTAGAGTAAGAGCAGTTCATATTTCCTGCTTGTGTACACACGCTTTCTTAGGATACTGACCACCTTTCTCTGCGCTAGACTCCTGGCCAGGGTGGGCACATCGCTCCCTGCTGTATCTTGCCTTTGCATCACAGGAGCTTGTTTACATTGTTTACTGATAAACGTTAAACCTTTAGAAGTCTGTAGCCTTGTGCAAGGCTTTTTAGAAGCCTCCAGTACAAATGTCCCTTGAACAGGCTCCACTAAGAAGAGCAGAGCTTAAATGTCAGTCACTGCTCTGGAACTGCCCACAGCAGTAAGTGCTGCCCTAAGCAGAAAGTGGGAGCCCGAAGCTGGCTGCGACCCTGTGAAACAGCATAGTGAGAACACCCCTATAAACCCTGGCAGGGGATGAAGCCTAGCGAAGACTTCAATCACCACCATGTTTCCTGTTTTCCCACTTCCTGCCGCCACCTTCGCCCTTCTGAATTGTTTGCACAGTGCAGAAAGGTGTACTAAAGATCAAGCCTAATGGTCAAGGACACTAAAGGGACTCCATGTATGAGCAAAAAAACCCCAAAGGTTTAAAAATATTAAAAAAATAAAAAAGAATAAAAGTTCTAATTGCCTCCTTTTACAAATAAAATTAAAATAATAAAAATTTCACATAATTGTTATCACTGTGTCCGTAAAAATCCACTTTATTAAAATATAACCTTCATTTTATCCCTACGCTGAAACAAAGGAAAAAAAAAAAAATGCCAAATCCTTTTAAAATTTGGAATAAAAGTGATAAAAAAAAGTTGCATTTATTCCAAATTTCTACCAATAAAAAGTACACTTCAACCTGCGAAACAAATGCACCCTCACCCAGGTCCATAGGTAGAAGTACAAAAAAATTATTGGTCACAGAGAATGGCGCTGCGGCACAAACTTTAAACAGAAAATGTTTGGATTTTTTTATGGTGCCAAGACATAACGAAAACCCTACAAATTTGGTATTGTCGGAAACGTATCGATCTGCAGATTACAGATAACCCGTCATTTATACTGAAGAGTAAACACCGTAAAAGCAAAACCCCTGCAAACATGGCACAAGTTTGCTTTTTCACATTTTGCCTCAATTCGAATTTTATGCGGTTTCCCAATATATTCTATGGTATGTGGATAGCACCATTAGAAGGTATATAATGTCCCACAAAATAAAAGTCCTCATATGTCTAGGTTGATGGAAAATAAACAAAATATGGTTCTTGGAAGGCGAGAAGGGAAAAAACTTAGAGCCATATTATTATGACCATGTGGTGGGAAGGGGTTAAGCGCCACCATCTGGTTATTGCTGGGCTGATGTTAATTTTATGTGGTTAATTATAGGGAGAAGAACTTGTACCACGTTCCCCTCTTTTACCTAAAAAAGATTTTTTTCATGATGATGCCGGCTTAGGAGGAGGAGGGCCGAGAGGAGACCCCTGCTTCATTTTCTTGGGTGTTCAAAAAGCTGAGAAAACAGAAGTGAGATCTCTCCTTTTGATGAGCTTAATGGGAATCTGTCAGCAGTTTTGACCCCACGATATATAGGATGATGAGAGCAGTGTAAACATGCCTCTGGTGATGCAGGGTGCATGCCCGAGAGAACCTGGTGATATCCTAGTGAAAACCTCGTGATTTGATGTCCCCGGTCCCTGATTACAAGAGCCGGGTCCTGTAGAGAGTAGTAGGCATTGCATGTAAAGTGCACCCCTGGCCGTTCCTATTATCTCTGAATGACGGCTTTAGTGCTCTCCTGATTTGATGCTTGAATTGTCACTCAAAGTTGGGGTGGAGCTGGGGAAACGCCTAGTACAGAGAGCTCTGGACACTGCACATAAAAGTCCATCTCCAAGGCATTTACTGTCATGGTGCTGGGGACATTAAACCAAGGTTTTCTTAGTCCTATAACCTGTAGAACAAGCATCCTCAAACTGCGGCCCTCCAGCTGTTTGTTGAGAAGCTACAACTCCCAGCATCCCCACAGTTATAGACATTAAAAATGCACGATGGGAGTTGTAGTTTCCCAACAGCTGTAGGGCCGCAGTTTGAGGATGCCTGCTGTAGAACAATCACCAGATACGTTTACACTGTCAGCCATTTCCAGGGGTGATAACTGCTGATAAACTCTTTTTTAAGGGATCATCCACTTTATACACACAAAAACTAAAACTAATATAATGGGAAATTTTACAACCTTCCAATATACATGTCTTAAAAATTCTGCTCCTCTATCTCTTTTATATCAATGCAGTGGGACCCGATCTAGAAAAAAAAAATGGTATAACCCACATTCCAATCCATTGTAATGGCTTCCATGGACTAAACGTGACATCAGTCATGTGACCTTCCGACACTTACGCTATGAGTAAAGACATTCTCCGAAACACGTCAGCAGTTCTTATGCATCAGTGACGTTTGGTGGATTGTAACCATGATTTTAAAATTTCTACAATAAAACATTTGAAGTTTTAATATACCTGCATTTCTCCCTGGTTGGAAGCTGGCTCATCTTCATGTTCACCTTCTGACACTAGTTGCAGTGTTACATGACATCTCTAGGGTAACTAATTAGGAATAATGTTGGAATAATTATTAATATGGTCATTCCTGCAACTTCATTCCCTGGATTTACTTGTAAAGCTATCTCTCTACGGCAGACCTGGGCGTTATAAGGCCCGCCGGCCGCATCCGGCCCGCTAGCTGGTCGGATGTGACCCGCGGCGTACGATGACCAGGTCTACTAATAGTAGCGCGAATGGTCCGCCACGACCGGGTAGCGCTGAGAGTGGGTCGTCAGCGCTACTGTTATTATCCCCGGTATTTGTGAATTGGGCAGCGACGCGATGAACTCAGCCCATCGCGCCGCTGCCTCTCCTCGGCGCACAGAGTAATTACTCTGTGCACCGAAGAGCGTCCCAGCGCGGGAAGGTAGGTAAGGTAAGTATAAGTGTTGTTTTTTTAATTTTGGTCATAAATCTATCTATCTGCCATGGGGGAATTAAATTTTTAATACTTGCAAAGGGGT
>JAODAL010019485.1:0-71870 GCA_025379985.1 Phyllomedusa bahiana | reverse complement strand
TGATGTCGATAGTAGATTATGATCGATGACCTTTAAAGTCTATGGGAGAGCAACAACACCTTCATTCTTACACCCAAACAGGGATGTAGAAGCTGGAATTAAAATCCACAACAGACAAATGGATACGTGCTACATCTTAGGCAACACACTTAGGTTATAAAAGCCACAGAAAAAAAGTCACAGACCATTTACTATCCCTGTCTTGTACCACAGCCTGACCCTTAAACCTGCATCACCCACAAATTAAAAAGTGCCGGAAAAAGGAGTCTTTCAACCACCATTTTAGTTTCACTGGACATTGACTATACCTGTCCTGGGCCACAGCATGAGCCCCAAACCTGCATGACCCACAGATTAAAAGTGCCGGAAAAAGGAGTCTTTGAACCACCATTTTAGTTTCACTGGACCATTGACTGTCCCTGTCCTGGGTAGCGCTTGCCCCTCCATATGAGTGCGGACCAATTGAGCTTCACTTGGAAATACTGGTGGTTAACGCTCCTGTTCCACCCAGGTGCCCTTTTTCTTGGCATTCTTTTTCTTATTTTACTCAACGTGCTGGAGGAAATGGTCTCTGTACTTTGTTCTCTGTCCGTGCTCCATACTCCATGTCCTCTGAAAACCTACATCTGGTCAAGTCTTCCTGTACCTCCCTTGTACAATTCAGAGGAATTTTTTTACCAGCTATTTTGTACATGCAAGTTTTTTTAGTAGTTTAATTCTAGAAAACACATTTTTAAAGTAGGATAGAATCCCACCATGTCTTTGGTTCTCTTTTTTTAATTGTATTAAATGGGTTGTCTCAATTCAGGGATTGCTAGCTATGTTAAAGATCTTGCAAAAACAAGTCATTTTGCAATATGTGTCCATTAACAGTGTAATACCTATTCTGTTTCTTTACAGCACCATCACTCTTGAGCCACTTGACAATTGTGAAACAAATGTCTGTTAGAAACAACATTTTTTTATAATAGGACCTTGTAGTATAGCTGCATTTCACAGAAAAATGCCCCCAAAAAATCAAAGCATGACCCTTGAGCCACTTTTGACAATTGTGAGAACAAATGTCTGTTAGAAACAACATTTTTTTATAATAGGACCTGTAGTATAGCTGCATGTCACAGCAAAATGAACAAAAGTGAAAAAAACACGTATCTGAAATGTATTCGGATTATAAAAGGTATTTTTGGCACCTTTCAATTCACCTGTGGTGACTACAAAATTGCTGGATTCACATTTAAGTGCAAGGTGCCTCAATGAACAAAGCTGTAGTGCGCCAAAGTGAAAAAAACACGTATCTGTAATGTATTCGGATAATAAAAGGTATTTTTGGCACCTATCAATTCACCTGTGGTAACTACACAATTGCTGGATTCAAATTTAACTGCAAGGTGGCTCTATCAACAAATCTGGACTGGGCAAAAGTGCAAAAAACATGTATCTTTAATGCATAGTTGCCAACTTTTGAAAATGAAAAAGCAGGAGAAACCAGCGCGCCGCGTCGGAAATTTGCATGGACACGCCCATCTTGACAGTATACCACGCCCCTTCAAAAAGCCACACCCACTCCACCTAACTGCATAACGGATTTGGAAGAAAGTCAGGTAGATGCCCTTATAGCAAGGTAGTAGCCCCCCATAACCAGTTAGTGCCCCTTACAGGCAGGTAGATGCCCCCTTGTAGCCAAATAGATGCCCTCTCTGTAGCCAGGAAGAGCCAAATTTTTAGCCAGGTAGATGCCCCCTTTTGTTAGCCAGGTAGATGCCCCCATTGTTTGCCAGGTAGTGCCCCCATTGTTTGCCAGGTAGTGCCCCCATTGTTGCCAGGTATATGCCCCCATTGTTTGCCAGATAGTGCCCCCTCTGTTGGCCAGGTAGATGCCCCCCATTGCTTTCAAGGTAGTGCCCCCTCTGTTGCCAGGTAGATGCCCCCATTTGTTAGCCAGGTAGTGCCCCCTCTGTAGCCAGGTAGTGCCCACATTGCAGCCAGGTAGTGCCCCCATTGTAGCCAGGTAGTGCCCAATTGTTAGCCAGGTAGTGCCCCCCCTGTTGCCAGGTAGTGCCCCCCTCTGTTGCCAGGTAGACCCCCCATTGTTAGCCAGGTAGTGCCCCCTCTGTTACCAGGTAGACCCCCCATTGTAGCCAGGTAGTACCCCCCTTTAGTAGCCAGGTAGTGCCCCCTCTTGTTGCCAGGTATTGCCCCCATTGTAGCCAGTACAGTGCCCCCTACAACTAAAATAAAAATTTAAAATAATAAAATCCACTTACCTGACCTGGCTCCTACAGAGCGGCCCGCTCCTGGACATCTCCTCAGCAGTGGTCACAGGGGAAGTGAGTGCAGCCGCGCGTCACTTCCCCTGTGACGCTGACCTGTATGTTATGGCGCACGCAGGCGCCGGACATACAGGGGGAGGAGGCAGGGGGAGCGATCCCTTCTGCCTCCTCCCTGCTCAGCGAGGTTCCAGGCGGGTGAAGCGGGCGCAGCGCCCGCTTCACCCGCCTGGGTGTACGGAACCGTGGTGCCCGAGTATCGCACCAGCGCAACACCAGCGCCCCGGTCATTTAAAGGACCCCCGCCACCTGCTGGCGGCGGGGAAGAAATGCCAACTCCCCCGGTAGAGGGGGGGGGACCCAAATAGCGGGACCCCCCCGCCAAAAACGGGAGAGTTGGCATGTATGCTGTAATGTATTCGGATAATAAAAGGTATTTTTTGGCACCTATCAACCTGTGCTGACTACAAAATTGCTGGATTTCACTGCAGGGTGGATATATCAACAAAGGTGGAATGGGCAAAATTGAAAATGAACACCTGTCTGAAATGTATACTGATAATAAAAGTGGAGTTTTGCACCTAACAAAGAGACCTGCAGTTACTAGAAAAGATGTGTATCCTAATATAAGTTCAGGCTGCCCAATATCCAGGAAATATTTCAATAGAAAACTGTTAATAATAAAGCTATTGCAGTGCAATGTCTACACTAAGTCTTGGTGAACTTTATCCAGTATTCTTTATAGAGCTTGTCTGTGTTCGCCCGCGGGAGCCCCCCTCCGCTCCCCCCTGTGACTTTACAGCGGTAGATGCTCCTTTAAAATTCTCTACCTAACTACATAAAATCTTCCAATCTCTAATCTAACTAAGTTGTAAGGATCACAGCTAATAGTAGAGGTTTCTCTGTGAAGAAATAGAATAATTTCGCTGAGCTGTTTGGACACAGGCAGAGCGCACGTCCTACTGCTATGAGACGCTGTGAGACACTGAGGCTGAACAGGAAGGGCTGTTCTATGTAAAACGAGGTCATGTGATTTTGTCAGCCAATCGCAACCATACACATCCCAGTCATGACGTCGCACACACATCTCACCTGCTCTATTCTGTAAGCTGATTTGCTGGCCGCCAAAATGACAGGAAGCGCCGAAAATGGTGCGATCTTAATAGATGATGCACAGATTTTAATCTAAATTATCGCATGATCTAAAAATTTCGATCAACATAAAAACTGTGCAGATTTCAACTTTGTCGATAATAATCGCTCAACACTAGAATAGGGCAATGAACTGTCCCAACATCTGTCCCAAGTAAAGGAAATCCTAGAACATTGTAACAGTATCCGTGTGACCAGAGTGGAGTCTGCGTCTATTTTCTTTAGCCTTCGCTTATACACAAGATTTTCTATTATTCACTGACAGGAAGCAGAGCTCCTGAAAGTTATGAGAACTTGAAACATAAAATATATTCGATAGTTACAGAACTTTAAATGATATAAAGATGAAGCTTTATTTACATAAAACCGGACAAAAATGCACAAATGCGATCTTAGCTCCTCGTTAATGCCATCTCCGCTCCAATAAAACTGTCACATAATTTTATAATGATCGTAAAAATATCATAAAATTAGATTATATTATAAACAAATAAAAGACGCTGCCAGAGCCAAAGACAGCACCGGTATCTGATGCTATTCACGTGCTCCAGACAGTGAGGAAGGGGCTGAGAGAAGACCTCAAACCCTGGGTGATCCAGAAGAAGACAACCTCTTCCTGAATGGTATAGACCAAAGTGACACAGACTGGAAACATTGCTTCCTGCACTGATGACCCCACTGATCTGCAGATTATCAGTCCACAGTGTAACCAGTAAGGTCAGGTCTAAGTACCCAGAAGGGGGCCACATTCTGTAATATGGCCACTGGAATATGTTTCTGCTTGGTTTGGCAGAACTCTGGCCACACATCAAAATATTCACAACATCTGGGACTCGAAACCCATTAGGCCCAGTTCACACGGCTTATTCAAGCCGTATTTGCGGGACGGATCCCGCCCGCAATACGGCTTGAATAAGGGGCGGGGGCGCGGCGGGGGAGCTGCTCGCCGGCCCCATAGACAATGCATTATTTACGGCGCGTACGCGCCGTAAATAATGTGCATGTCGCTTTCTCCCCCCACGGCGGATTCGCCGAGCGGGGAGAGGAGACGGAATCCATAGGTCTCTATGAGAACTGTAGATTACTGTAGTTACTGGAATGGATTGGAACCGTACTGAAGCGCAAATACGGCGTGCAGTACGGCTCCAATCCGTCCCAGAATAAGCCGTGTGAACATGGCCTTAAAGTCTATTGGGGTAAAATTCTGGAAGCCCAATGCTGTTCACATTTCGATGCCCCGACTATTTTTTTTTCTGCAAAAAGTGGTGCATGGACTTCAGAAATATGGTGTCCATAAGTCATGTATTTGTGAACATATGAATACCAGGAGGTTGAACTTGAAACTATGATGGAGAAACATTGAGTAAATCTGTCTCTTTATCTTTTCGGCTTTTGATGCAGCAGACTGGCATTGAGTGTCATCAATTAGTTTATGGTCAATTATTACACCCAAATTGTTCTCTGTTACCCCTGGTACAACATCTGGTTATGCGTTGGAGTTTCTGTCTGATATGATGAAATTAATAGCACGACCAGATGCGCTATTGTTTCCATCCAAATGACGGGACACCATGGTGGAATCTCACCCATCAAATCCATTGCAATCGATAGGTTCCATCGGACGGCCAAATGCTTCCAAATTCCATGGACTTAGAGTTGACCGTAACCCTAATCCTAACCGTAACTCAATCCTAAGTACCTACAGCAGTCAAATGCCTCCAAATTGCATTTCTTTTACTCTAATCCTTAATCCTACCTCAATTCAAACTCAAAACGCTACCCCAACCCAAATTCCAACTCCAACCCCGACTCCAGTTTAGGTGATCTTCCTGTAAAACCAGCAAAAAATTCAGTTCGGATTGAATTGCTGATATTCAGATCAAATTGAACCCCAACCCAAATCTGAAATATAACGCTAAATGGCCATAATAATCTTTTCTTGAACAACACAAAGGGGGACGCACTAATACTGACCACTGTATGAGCAGTGAACAAGTCTATCCCCCAGCGTACCCCATTACAACGTGGCAGTATTTTCCAATTTTGATGTCCCACCAGATTTTTTCTGCAAAAAGTGGTGCATGGGCTTCAGGAATATGGCGTCCAACCCTAAGTCATATATTTGTGCACATATGAATACCAGGAGGACAAACTTGAAACTATGATGTTGAAACATTGAGTAAAACTGTCTCGTTATCTTTTCGGCTTTTGATGCAGCAGACTGGCATTGAGTGCCATCAATTAGTTTATGGTCAATTATTACACCCAAATTCTTCTCTATTGCGTCTGGTTCACATTGGAGGCTCCATCTGGTATGACGAACAAAATAGCACGGCAAGATGCGCTATGGTTTCCATCCAAATGGCGGACACCATGGTGGAATCCCACCCAACAGATACATTGTAATCAATAGGGTCCATCGGGCGCCATGGTGTCAATTGAAAAACTGACCCCTAGTAGTCCTTTTAACATCCGCGATGGAGGCTCCAAACCGAATTACAAATGTAGATGTGAACCGAGCCTTATAAACTCTAAAATGTATCCTCTTTCCCTCCTCTGCCATTTAGTTGCCCATTTAGTCACTTTGTTTCATTCAATTGCACTTAATCATCCAAGAATTTATTGAAAAACCGGTTTATAATTTTTTGATTCTATTAGCTCTATTTTTAACTCGTTTTTTGTGTGTTCCCCTCCCATCCCGCCGTCTCCCGGCTCCAAGTATTATCTGTATTATTAGACTTGTTCTTCCAGCAGACAATTTTTAACATATTTTTATTGTATTAGCCTCAGGTAAATCAGCGGAGACGCTGCTCAATGCATCATCTGTACTATCGATCAGAAAATAGTTTTCGTTGCCGTTCCCCAGGGTCCTGTATCCCGGAGTTTGTACATAGTTGCTGTTAGACTCCCCTCCTCCATCATGTATGATTGGATTTTAAGCGTCGTTTATAAAGTATTTGTACATCGGGGGTTGGCTGTTCCGGCAGATTGTTCTCCATAGGGCGCAGGAGAATTCCCTGGTTCTGTGTTTGCCCTCTACGGTGACCTTCCTCTGTGATCGGCTCTGGTACATTATACATGGGAGATGTTAGCTCCTTGTTACCTTAGCCCATACCTTTATGTCATAAGCCCTATTTCCCCTAAGGTTGTCATTATTGAGCTCCGCTATTGATCACGGCACAGTGCCGGGGGCAGGTGCATTATTTTGCACTCATTATCTTTCCAGGATAGTTAAGGCTTTTATTTGCCTTTCGTGAGGATGACATCATTGCCTATTGACTCCTTGCTGTAGGGAAAAACCACGGAAATATCCTCTGGCTTGATACTGTAAATTATAAGACTGTAAATTATAAGACTATTAGATGTCGGGAGGAGCTCTGTGACCGTACAGAGCAGGCCATGGGTGTAATTATAGCCAAAGCAGCTATTTGGCCCAGAGTTGGAAGGGGCCCCACCCAAGTGTAAGGAACAAATAGTTGGCAACAGGAGTGTAACTAGAATTCATGGGGCCCGATGGCAAAATGAGATGGGGCTTCAACACCTAATGACAAGAAACATAAATAGCAGCATACATAGCAATCATTAAAGCTATAGACAATACCACCATATATTAGAGGACCCGCATAGTAGAGCTGGAGAGCCACCACAACATACCTTTACAACCTGCCAAAGAATTTCTGGTGGACCAAAAACTGGCCTGCTAAGGGGAATGCCATTAATTCTGCCCAAAAAGGGCATTCCTGGCTAGTTTGGTTGCTTTCCAAGTTAGTCCATGGGCATTTCCTGGTGGTCCTGGGGCATTCTCAGATGGAAATGTCTGGAAACAAAAGGGGTAGAAGTTAAGCAAACCTTATCCGAAAGTGGGCAGGCATTCCTGGTAGTTTCAGAAACTGTTCCAAGGGTTTGAGGGCATTTCTGGTGGTGTTGGAGCCTCTTCTCGTGGTTTGGAGGCATTCCTTGTGACGTTTGAGGCTCTTCTAGTGGTTTTGGGGCATTTTCGGTGGTGTTAGAAGCTCTTCCAGTGGTCTTGAGGCATTCCGGGTGGTGTTTGAGGCTCTTCCAATGATTAAGGGGCATTTTCTGCTAGTTTTGAAATCTCCTCCAATGGCTTCGGCATGTTCCTGATGGTTTTGGAGGCTCCTCCAGTGGTTTGGGCATGTTCATGGTAGCTTTGGAGGCTATTCCAGTGTTTTGGAAGCATTCCTGGTGGTGTTTGAGGCTGTTCCAGTGATTTGGGAGCATTCCTGCTAGTTTTGAAGTCTCCACCAAAAGCTTTGGCATGCTACTAATGGTTTTGGAGGCTCCTCCAGTGGCTTGGGGTGTTCCTGCTAATTTTGGAAGCTCCTCCAGTGGTTTTGGGGCATTTCTTGTAGTTTTGGAGGCTCTTCCAGAAGTTTGGGCATGTTCTCGGTAGGTTTGGTGGTTCTTCCAGTGGTTTTGGGGTGTTCCTGGTGCTTTTGGAGGCTCCTCCAGTGGTTTGGGGCTTATTTTGTCATTTCAGACGCTCTCCTTATGGTTTGGTCATGTTCCTAGTAGTTTTTGAGGCTCTTTCAGTGGTTTGGGTGTGTTATTGGTAGTTTTGGAGTATCTTTCAGTGGTTTGGGGACACTTTTGGTAGTTTCTGAGGCTTTTTCAACTGCGTCATTTTTGCGTCTGTTACTTTGTAGCAAAGAAATCACAGATAGAATATGACACAAAACAAAGTTTATAGTCTTATAACATACAGAGCTATGACATGACCCTCACACATGGAAGGAAATGATTGAACTGGAAAATGCTTCTCCAGATCAAGGAGAGGAAAAAAATGATGGAAAAAATTTTTGGGAATCATCAACAAAAAAAGAATTCCGTTATTCCTTTGAAGGGTTCCAGCTCTTTTCTCATAAGCCTTTAAGAATATTTAAATTTTAGTGGAGCGTAAAGGCGTTAAGTCTCCACACACCGACAGGGGGTTTCTCCCTAATGAGACACCTCACTCACACTCAATGCCTCTCACCTAGTTGTCCACTAAGTTCTGCTCTGCACTGATGGGGGGCAAACATCCCAAAACAGCATGTCTGCAGATGAACAAACTGGCATGACTTAAATCTCTTTTACATTGCCAGGGTCAATGAGTCGGAGGTGAATTGAGGATTGCTACATCCAATTAAGGGCGCTGAAAAGTTCCAGATCTTTTCCCAGAAGCCTTTGAGAATATAAACATTTTAGTGGAGCGTAAAAGTGTTAAGGGCACGTTCCCACTGCACAGGACAAATACCGGCCAGTTTGCCGGCCGGTATTTGTCCTGTTTTGTGCCTGTCCCCAACGGCCGCAGTGGGACGGCTTTTCTCCGCGATGAGCGGAGAACAGCCCTCCTCCCTCCCATTGAGAAGCACATCTTCCGTCGGGAAAGCAGTGGGAAGATTGTGCTTCTACAATGTTTTGCCGCCGGACCACCGGCGACAAAACCGTCCGACGGCAAAACCTGTGCAGTGGGGACAGTGGGGACTGCTGCACGGGTTTTGCATAGAGCTCAATTTTGCTCATTTTCAGCCGGTTTTTCAGGCAGTCTGAAAAACCGCAAACCGGCCGAAAAACCGGCCGAAAACCCGTGCCGTGGGAACATGCCCTAAGTCTCCACACACTGACATGGTGCTTCTCTAATGTAGTTCATGTAATAGGCTGGTTCCTTTAGAGAGATACACTCTGTAGCTAATCTCCGCTCTAAACACAGGATTCTACTTCAGTGAGCTCAGAATATCCAGAATATTTAAAAATTGCTTTCTAAAAGTAGACATTTCCTTTAAGTTATCCAAATCAGGATCTCTTGGCCAGAGTGGATGCAAAGAGCGTCTCTGGCTCTGGAGGACCTGTCCTGTCCTGCATTACACAGGAATCCCGTTGGTGTGAATAGACACTATGTAATACTCAATTTCCTCTTTGGTGGCGCTGCAGGAAACCTGAACACATACTATGTGGCTTCCCCAGCGATCATCAGGGGTCCCAGCAGGGAGACATTTAGCGATCATCCTATGTTAAAGGGACCCTTCTAACAAGTGTGGAGAGACCCTTAGTAACGAGATGTGGAATCAAACGACAAAATTTGGCTCTGCACATCCAAAAATCTTTTTCTTGAAAAAAATGAGCATAGGTGCACACTGGTGCGGCAGTAATATACATACACATTCCAAATGCCAGTAGCACACTATCAACTAAAAAATCATCCAAGGTACATAGGAATATTTGAAAAAAGCATTTCTGCTACTAGGTATACATGAAAATTTGGGGTTCTTAGTTCACACTTTTGATCAAAACTGCTTAAGCCCACCTCTCGATTTCATCAAGGGGACCCCAATGCATTTGGGTCCTAACACTAAATGTTACCTCTCATTGGAGCCTGTTCAGACTTCCATACTGTGAGGGTTCGGTGGATTCGCTGGACCACCGCAAGCGATGATAGTTAAGCCACGCCAGAGAGCGGAGTCTAAGTAGCCCCCGGTTTTCACCAGAGCCCGCCGCAATGGGATGGACTTGCTGCGGCGGGAGGCTACCAGGTCGCTACCCCTGACGTGACTAGCTTGCAATGGCGGCCGGGGTACTGCATGGTACAGAATCATAATCCAGAGATGTAGTCGGGGACAGGCAGGAGGTCAGGACGGGCGGTGAGGTTCATGGTCAGAGGCAGGCAGACGGTCAGGACAGGCGGAAAACAGGCAAGGTCAGGAAACGTAGCGGAATGGACTGGTACACGGGTAATCAGACAGGACTTCCAACACATTCAAGACTTGCTAACGTACACCAACGAACTGGCAGAGAGCGCAGGGGGCGTGAACAATATATAGGACCAGCGTCCGACAATTAGCAATTATCGGCGCGCTGGCCCTTTAAATCCAGAGACGCCGTCGCGCGCGGGCCCTAGGCAGCGGGTACGCGCGTGGCGGCTGGCACAGGCAGGAGCAGGGGAAACTGGAGCGAGGACGGGTAAGTGACTAGGTGCCGCAGCCTGGGCAGCAGGGGGATGGTCGCGGGTGGCCGTGGCACCCGCGCCGGAGCCCATGACACATACTTCAGGGAGTGAAGAACCAGATAACTGAGCACACTGCACTGATTAAAAACCTGTGAAGGTGGGCGAAGTGCAAAAAGCCAATTAATGGAGCCACTCCTCCATACATAGACTAAAAGACAAAATGTGACTCTGCACATCCAAAATTTTGTCTTTTAGTCATGTATGGAGGAGTGGCTCCCTTAATTGGCTTTTTGCACTTCACAGGTTTTTAAGTCAGTGCAGTGTGCTCAGTTATCTGGTTCTTTCACTCCCTGAAGTATGGAAGTCTGAACAGGCTCCAATGAGAGGTAATGTTTAGTGTTAGGACCCACCTGAATTGAGGTCCCCTTGATGAAATCGGGAGGTGGGCTTAAGCAGTTTTGATCAAAAGTGTGAACTAAGAACCCCAAATTTTCATGTATCCCTAGTAGCAGAAATGCTTATTTCAAATATCCCTATGTACCTTGGATGGTTTTTTAGTTGATAGTGTGCTACTGGCATTTGAGATGTGGAATCGGAGGTGGCCGAAAGCTTTGTCCTTCTGTAGAACGTGCAGATTGGTTCTCAGCCCTCAGCCTCCTTGTCTATAAATTCACAGTATATGTCATGCATTTAATAAGGAGGCAGCGAGGAAACGGCCCCCATGTGGGAAGGAGAGTGTTAATAATTTTGGGGAAGGCTATAGATCCCCTTTAACCTCTGAGCTCTTAATGCTTCTCCTCTGTCCATAAATAAACACGGCAGCCTAAAATAATGCTTTCAGCACACGCCACAAAGAGCTGCGATCAATGCGCTCTCCATACATCACTCTGGCCTGACTTATTGGCAGCTGTGCGGTCCCAGCCTGCGTGACTCACCTCTGCTCACAATCCATTTCCAAAGGGGGGGGAGGCGAAACTCAACCCAAAGCAAAGTGTCTCAATGACAGCAACCGGCAGAGTCCGTGGCATCAAAGAGCCAAAACTGCGAGCCTGGAAAAAAATCGGAGAGATTCAGGTTAATGTCGCCTTTTATACATGTAAAGAAAAAAAAAAACAACGATGTAGCAGAGCTGGAATTGTAAGATGGAACAAGCCTGAGTTAATCAAATCGAACAAAACTGAATTTGTCCAATGTACTAGATGCTTGGAGCCAAGATTGACTGATAGACTAAGTTTAGTTTACCCACGACTGATATTGCTTAATGCGGCAGAGCTGAGTTTAGCTTAGAAAACAATACTGAATTTGTCTGTTGAAGAAGAGATAGGTTAGTCCCATATAGCAGGACTGAATCTGTGTAATAGGGCAGAGATGTGCTTGTCCAGTGCAGAACAGAATGGAGAACACAGTGCTCCCCTGTACTGGGAACTCCCATAGAACAGAATGGAGAACACAGTTCTCCCCTGTACTGGGAACATCCATAGAGCAGAATGGAGAACACGGTGCTCCCCTGTACTGGGAATTCCCATAGAACAGAATGGAGAACACAGCGCTCCCCTTTACTGGGAACTCCCATAGAACAGTATGGAGAACACAGCGCTCCCCTGTACTGGGAACTCTCATAGAGGAGAATGGGGAACACAGTGCTCCCCTTTACTGGGAACTCCCATAGAACAGAATGAAGAACACAGCGCCCCCCCTGTACTGGGAACTCCCATAGAACAGAATGGAGAACACAGTGCTCCCCTGTACTGGGAACACCCATAGAGGAGAATGGAGAACACAGCGCCCCCTGTACTGGGAACTCCCATAGAACAGAATGGAGAACACAGCGCTCCCCTGTACTGGGAACTCCCATAGAACAGAATGGAGAGAACACAGCGCTCCCCTGTACTGGGAACTCCCATAGAACAGAATGGAGAAAACACAGCGCTCCCCTGTACTGGGAACTCCCATAGAACAGAATGGAGAAAACACAGCGCTCCCCTGTACTGGGAACTCCCATAGAACAGAATGGAGAACACAGCGCTCCCCTGTACTGGGAACTCCCATAGAACAGAATAGAGAACACAGCGCCCCCCTGTACTGGGAACTCCCATAGAGGAGAATGGAGAACACAGCACTCCCCTGTACTGGGAACTCCCATAGAACAGAATGGAGAGAACACAGCGCTCCCCTGTACTGGGAACTCCCATAGAACATAATGGAGAACACAGCGCTCCCCTGTACTGGGAACTCCCATAGAACAGAATGGAGAGAACACAGCGCTCCCCTGTACTGGGAACTCCAATAGAACATAATGGAGAATACAGCGCTCCCCTGTACTTGGAAATTCCCTAGAACAGAATGGAGAACACAGCGCTCCCCCGTACTGGGAACTCACATAGAACACAATGGAGAACACAGCACTTCCCTGTACTGGGACCTCCCATAGAACTGAATGGGGAGTCGTGCTCATGGCTCTCCATTCTGAACTAAAACTAACAGACTTTGATGGCATTTCCTATTGATGCCATCAAAGTCTATGCTGGGAACAGCTCTAAATAAAGCTGCTCCAGGGCACACAGCACCCAGTCACTAACCCCACCTCGGGGTGCAATGCCCTGAAGCTCAGCACTGTCACAGTGCTACTAACTTCAGTGATTAATGTCTCTGATGTTATAAGGGTTTGTTCACACTGTGTTTTTTGACACTTTATTTCCTGTGGAATCTGCTCAGAATCCTCCTCCCAAAAAATAGTTAAAAACGACTGTAAAACATCTCCCATCGAGTCCTATATAATATCGGCACCGTCGTTCAGACGTCAGTAGTTTAAATGGGTCATTTGCGGGGTTGTTTGGAAGCGCTGACAAAGAATTTACATGTCATTCCTTTGAAGTGATTTCCGCGCCGCACACTATGGGGTGTAGGAGGCAAAAAAACTGCCTCGGAAATTCAGCGTCGTTTCATTGTCTGAATTCCGCGCTCAATTTCTGACGAGGAAGCAACGTTGATTCGGTGCTGACATTTTCAGCGCCGAATTTTGCCTTGTGAACTTACCTTTAGTCTCTAGATGTTCCCGATGTCACAGATGGAACAGATGTCACAGATGTCACTATGCTTCCTACTGTTCCCGGATTGCTCCGGCCTCGTTGCCTCTCAGCTGCTGCTCACTGTCACTCTGAGGAATCACTCATCTCTCTGTCTCTGGCCCAGTCAACACTGTCACAGCAGTCTCCAAGAAGTTGGTCGGGTGCTTTGGCTCTCCGGTCCTTGGCCTTAAAGTATTCTATAAGCTCAGTGTTTGGCTGCTTGGCATCAGGTCGGATAATGATCATCTAATGACTGCATGGCACGGCCTCACCCGCTCCTGTAAGTCACTGATAGATCACACAGAATTCATCCCTACTCCGAGAAGAGCTGGCACGTCTTATCTAAAGGCCAAGGTCACAATGAATTCACAATCCCAACATCTGCTCTCGGCTAAAAGGAAGCTCAAAACATTCAAAAGGAGCCGAATTCAGGTCTCTAGCAAATATATGTTCACACAGGAAAGGAACACCCCCAGCAAAACTGCTGCCCCTGTTATGCCTATTTCTGTGGGGATGGAGCACAGGGTGTCCCTCTCTGGTCTTCTTTGTCCCCCCTTCCCACTTATCAGTAACACAGTGCACCAGTTTTGCCTGCAGTTTTCCATTGACGGGTTGTCAGCTTTGTTCAATCTCTTCTTGGTAGGGCGTCCTGATGATAAGATGGTCACAGCGTGGTTTTTTGAGTACGGACCTCGAGTGATCGGCTCCGATCAAGGGGAGGAGCTCAGCAGCAGCTGTTCAGTTTCCCTGCAGCGCCACCACAGGAGGACTGAAGCATTACACAACTTACTATGAAATCAATGGGCTGCCTATGTAATGAGAAGATTTGTTTGGGATTCTTTGTGAATCCATTCTCCACTTTATTTTATCAATCAGGTTCCTGAATGGAGGCCCTTCCATTATATGGGGTTTTATTATATAGATCGAGGTTGTTTCACCAGACACCTCTTGTATTTTTAACAAGACCAAATCAGCGCTAGACTACTGACATTAAAATTAAAAGTAAAAGTTTGTTTATTTACATATAAAAGAAGGAAGATGCGTTTCGTGCTATAATACACTTTATCTGGTTCCATATATTATATGGAGTTTGCCTGAAGCTAAAAGCGGTCTATTTAGTATAAAAAGTAACTTATCAGGCAATAGGGTTTTGCCATGAATCTTGCTAAGAGAATAGGGAGATGGCTGCACTTGTACAGTTCTCCCTCATTCATGTCTATGGCATTTCTAAATACTGTATAGCTGAGTAATTGTCCTCATATATATTGGGAACTCCCATAGACATGAATGGGGGAGAGCTGCACAAGTGTGGCCATCTCCCCATTCTTTGAGTCCGGCTCATAGTAAGCTTTAATTTAACATTGGGTTACTTGAAAATGAGCTTTCTATGCACGATAACCCCCTTTAAAGGAACAGTTCACACCATACCATGGACCAGGGACCGCTGCTTGCTTTTTCTTTCTCCTTTTTTCTCATGTTAGCAAACCATAAACCCTTTAGGATGATTCTCCTCCTCAATTTACTAGTTTTGCAGATGTGGCAAAGCTAAACTTGACAGATAACACATTGTCTTATCATGGTGCAGGTTTTCTCGGTGCTTTTAAGTGGCTTTTGTTGTGATCTTAGATCAGATAGCATGGAACCAGGCTCCGAATGGTCCACCGGGGAATATGGGTAAGCCCTGGTGGGCCACAAAGGCATGGCAGGTCTGAGGCTGCTTTCTATAGAGAAAAGTGGCAGAAAGCAGGGGGTATGCACAGTATGTGCAGGAGGTATAGAACGGGCCCAAAAACTAAACTCCAGAGGTGGGTCTTAAGAGACAACACTGATTGTGTGCCTCAAGATTCAACTCAACTGGTGGACCCCAAGATACTAATCGACAGGTAGGCCCCAAGAATCAGTTTCACTGGTGAGACCTAAATAATCAACTCCACTTGTGGCCCCAAGAATCAACTCCACTGGTGGCCCCAAGAATCAGCTCCAGTGGTGGGCTCCAAGAATCAGCTCCAGTGGTGGGCTCCAAGAATCAGCTCCAGTGGTGGGCCCCAAAAATCAGCTCCACTGGTGGTACCCAAGAATCAGCTCCACTGGTGGTACCCAAGAATCATCTCCACCGGTGGGCCTCAAGAATCATCTCCACCGGTGGGCCAAGAAACATCTCCACCGGTGGGCCAAAAGAATCAACTCCACTGGTGGACACCAAGAATCAGCTTTACTGGTGGGCCCCAAGAATCATCTCCACTGGTGGACCTCAAGAATCATCTCCACTGGTGGGCCCCAAGAATCAACTACACTGGTGGCCCCAAGAATCATCTCCACCGGTGGGCCTCGAGAATCAACTCCACTGGTGGGACCCAAAGAATCAGCTTCACTGGTGGGCCCCAAGAATCATCTCCACTGGTGGCCCCAAGAATCATCTCCACTGGTGGGCCCCAAGAATCAACTTCACTGGTGGCCCCAAGAATCATCTCCACCGGTGGGCCTCGAGAATCAACTCCACTGGTGGGACCCAAAGAATCAGCTTCACTGGTGGGACCCTAGAATAAACTCCACTGGTAGGCCACAAGAATCATCTCCACTGGTGGCCCCAAGAATCAACTTCACTGGTGGACCCGAAGAATCAACTCTACTGGTGGCCCCAAGAATCAACTTCACTGGTGGACCCCAAGAATCAACTCCACTGGTGGTCCCAAGAATCAACTCCACTGGTGGTCCCAAGAATCAGCTCCACTGGTGGGCCCAAGAATCAACTTCACTGATGGCCCCAAGAATCATCTCCACTGGTGGGCCCCAAGAAGCAACTTCACTGGTGGCCCCAAGAATCAACTCCACTGGTGGCCCCAAGAATTATCTCCACTGGTGGGACCCAAGAATCAGCTCCACTGGTGGGTCCCAAGAATCAGCTCCACTGGTGGACCCCAAGAATCATCTCCACTTGTGAGCCCCAAGAATTATCTCCACTGGGGGGAACCCAAGAATCAACTCCACTGGTTGAACCCAAATAATCCGCATCACTGGTGGCCTGAAGAATCAGCTCCACTGGTGGGACCCAAGAATCATCCCCACTGGTGGGACCCAAGAATCATCTCCACCGGTGGGCCTCGAGAATCAACTCCACTGGTGGGACCCAAAGAATCAGCTTCACTGGTGGGACCCTAGAATCAACTCCACTGGTGGGCCACAAGAATCATCTCCACTGGTGGGCTCCAAAAATTATCTCCACTGGTGGGACCCAAGAATCATTCCCACTGGTGGGACCCAAGAATTTTTTCCCCAGGGGGGCCTCAAAAACAACCCCCCGAGGGGGCCCCAAGAATCATTTCACTGGTGGGACCCAGAATAAAACTACGGTACCACAAGAATAAACTCCACGGGGTGGGCCAAAGAATCTCTCCACGGTGGCCCCAAGAACAACTTCCTGGGGCCCCAAAAATACTCTACTGGGGGGCCCCAAAAATCAACTTCACGTGACCCCAAGAATCAACCCACTGGTGGCCCCAAGAATCACCCCACGGGTGGGCCCAAGAATCAACTTCACTGATGGCCTCCAAAGAATCAGCTTTACTGGTGGGCACCAGGTGTCCCAGTCTGACATTGCACGAAAAGCTGTGATATCTCCATCAAGATAAACTCTGCTACATCCATATTCAGAATGTCAGTGCCCTGCTAGCACCTCCCATGAGGAAAGGATTAGTTAATTGGCAGTCGGGATTGTGGCTACCCTTGACGAAACAGTAAAGAAAGCCCTGTTGGCTAATCACCTAGCTTCCTAGGAACAGATATGGCTTGAGCCCCTGTAGGATGCATAGTGTTGGGTGCACACATTATTTCCAGGTAAATCACTCTATTTGAGTTGTCTCGTCATCCATGCATAGAATAGTATTAGTCATTTATTGTCTCACGCCCCAGACAGGCTGATTTCGCCCCTATTTACACCTCTGCAGCTTCATATTACTTATTGATTTGAATATCTTCCATAATGTGCAGAAAGCCCGAGTATAGGAGGAAGCTCTGTTCTCGTAGAATAGAAACGCGTGAGCTTTTCAAAGCTCAGTGTGCACATAAATCAGAGCTTTGAGGCTGCCAACGCGCCTCACATTATAATTACATCTCCTGAACCCTCCTAGTGGTCTAATAATAATAGATGTACCTACCTGTATAATAGCAATTTGTAGATAACATCCCCTCCAACTTTCAACTCCATTCATTTGCAGGGAACAGTGGAGGGAGAGGAATTCAGCTTCAAAGCTGCAGCAAGAAAAAAGAGGAATGACATTTTTTTTCTCTCTTTGCAGATTGACAGCTAATAGACCGGTTGTATTTACTGCCAGTGACATTTAATGCCGAGGAGCACGAAGCAGAGGGGGTGTTTATTCAGATAGACGGTGTGTGATTATTTAAAGCAGATATGTAGGAGTCGTGATCCGTTTCTGAAGACTAAAGTAAACCACACTTAGTGGCATGACTGGAGATCAGCCCAATATCCCTTCCCATTTTGTACCTTTCCTATTACTCAGACTGGTGCAGAAGGCGAAGATATGAGATATCACAAATACAAAAACTTATCCCGAATGATCCGAGTTAATCCTGTATTATCCCCGAGCTGCACTCACTATTCTGCTAGTGCATCATGTGTACATCATTACTTATCCTGTATGATCCTGGTTTCTGCTGTATTAACCTCCAGAGCTGCACTCACATTCTGTGGTGCAGTCACTGTGTAATACATTTCTTTCCTGTACTGACCTGATTAATCCTTTTTTATCCCCCAGACTGCACTCCCAATTTTTGCGGGGCATCACTGTATCATACATTACTTACCTGTACTGAGCTGAGTTAATCCTGTATTATTCTCCAGAGCTGCGCTCACATTTGGGGGTGCAGTCCCCCGTACTACTTAAACCCATCCCGTACTGATCCTGATTAATCCCGTATTTCCCCCAACTGCATCACTATTCTGCTGGGCAGTCACTGTTACATACATACTTATCCGTTGATCCCATTTCATCCCGTATTATAGTCCTGAGTTGCTCTCATTATTCTGCTGGTGAAATCACTGTGTACATACATTACTTTTCCTGTACTGACCTGAAATTAATCTTATATTATCTTCCAGAGCTCACTACTATTTGCTGGTGCAGTCACTGACATACATTCTTATCCGTACGATTGATAAACCCGTATTATACTCCAGAGCTGCACTCACTATTCGCGGTGCAGTCCTGTGTACATACATTATTTTCCCGTACTGATCCTGATTTTATCCTGTATTATCCCCCAGACTGCACTCACTATTCTGCTGGTGCAGTCACTGTGTACATACATTACTTTTCTGTATGAGCTGGTTAATCCCGTATTAATCCTCCAGAGCTGCCTCACTATCTGCTGGGGCAGTCACTGTACTACATTACCTATCCCTTTCTGACCGAGTTTATCCTGTATTACCCCAAGCTGCACTCACTATTCTGCTGGTGGTCACTGTTTTACATAATTCTTATCCTGTACTGTCCGAGTTACATCTGTATTATCCCCCAGAGCGCACTCACTATTTGTGGTGCAGTCCTTTGTACATACATTACTTATCCCGTACTGATCCTAGTTACATCCTTATTATCCCCCAGAGCTGCACTCAAATTCTGCTTCGTCCTGTGTACATAATTACTTATCCGTACTGATGCTGAGTTTCTCCTGTATTATCCCCCCCCAGACTCGCTCACTATTTGCTGGTGCAGCACTGTACAAACATTACCTATCCTGTACTGGGTCCTGAGTTTTATCCTGTATTTTCCCCCCGACGCACCCACTATTCTGCGGGAAGTCATGTGCATACATTACTTTCCCCGTACTGACCTAGTTACATCCTGTATTATCCCCAGAGCTGCACCACTATTTCGTGGTGCGTCACGTGAATACATTACTTATCCTTAGATCCTGAGTAACATCCTGTTTAACTCCCGAACTGCACTCACTATTTCTGGGCAGTCACTTAATACATTACCTATCCTGACTGATCCTGAGTTACATCCTGTTTATCCCCCAAACTGCACCACTATTCTGTGGTGCAGTCACTGTTTCATACATTACTTATCCTGTTTTTGTCCTGATTACATCCTTATTATCCCCCCGAGCGCTCTCATTATTTTTGTGGTGCAGTCATGTACTACATTACTTATCCTGTACTGATCTTGGGGTTTCAACCGTATAAAAACCCCGAGCTGCCTCACTATTCTGCGGTGCATCACTGTACATACATTATTATCCTGTACTGATCCTGAGTTACATCCGTATTATCCCCCCGAGCTGCACTCAATATTCTCTGGGGGCAGTCATGTGTAAAAACATTTTTACCCTTTCTGATCATTACATCCCGTATTATCCTCCCAAACTGCGCTCACTATTCTGCTGGTGCAGTCACTGTACATAATTACCTATCCTGTACGATTATTATATCCCTTTTTATCCCCCCGAGCTGCCTCACTATTCTGCTGGTGCAGTCCTGTGTACATACATTATTTTCCCGACTGCCTAGTTACACCGTATTATCCCCCCCGAGTGCTCTCATTATTTTTGTGGGGCGTCACTGTAAATAATTACTTACCTGTACTGTCTTGGGTTACATCCTGTATTAAACTCCAAGCTGCGCTCACTATTCTGCTGGTGCAGTCACGGGGGGACATTCATTATTATCCGTGCTGACCCCGATTCATCCCGTATTTTACCCGAGCTGCACTCACAAATTTTGCTGGTCATCACTGTGTACATACTTACTTATCCTGTATGATCTGGTTACATCCCGTATTTTTAAATCCAAGCAGCACTCACTATTCTGCTGGTCAGTCACTGTATATAAAATTTTTTTACCCCTACTGACCCCGAGTTCATCCCGTATTATCCCCAGAGCACAAATCACTATTTGCTGGTGCATCACGTACATACATTCTTATCCTTACTGATCCTGAGTTACATCCTGTAAATTTTTCCTAGTTTCATAGTTTTTTGGTTTCATAGTTTTTAAGACCGAAAAAAGACAAATCCATCCAGTTTTAGCCTGTTGGCTAAGTGTTATCCCAAGGAAGGCAAAAAACCCCAAAAAGGTAAAGCCAATTGTCCCCCATTTTAGGGAAAAAAATTTCCCTTTCCCCACTCCAACTGGCAATCGGAAAAAAACCCTGGATCAATGACCCCCCTTTCCCGAATCCCAGACACATGGGTGACAGTATGATCGGGGTTTTCGCCCCTTTTTTGCGTACCCCTGCGCCTCCCACCCAATCCCCTGTCGGGCCGGGGTTCAGTGTTGGGGCAGCGTTCGCCACTTTCATTTTCGCCCCCCATGAAGGGGGGCATGGGGCACGGTAGCGCGGGTAGGGTTCCGGGGCGGGACCCCGCTCGTTATCCAGGCTGTCGATCGCGAGTCGGCAAAGTGGGGGGGCAGTGCGGCGCCGGGAGCTCCCACAGGGGACCCGGTTTTTTTTTGGTCTAAATGCTCCGGCGGCGGCGAAGGGAAGCAGGATCGGAACATGTGAGGAAGCAGATAGAAGATCGCGACAGAAATCTCGGCGCTCCGCTCCGTGCAGCAGGAGTATGATTCCGAAAAAATGGCCTTTATAAAGGCGGAAAACAGTGTCAGAAAAGAGCTGAACGTAAAAAATAAACATAATAAAAAAAAAATAACTTTCCAAAACTCTAGAACGGCGCAATATCAAGAATTATGATATTGGAACTTGCCGGGAAATACAGTAATTCAAATTCTGAAACCTATTCTCATTGGTCGGCATACAGTCATATGAAAAAGTTTGGGCACCCCTATTAATCTTAATCATTTTTAGTTCTAAATGTTTGGGTGTGTGCAACAGCCATTTCAATTTGATATTTTAATCTAATAACTAAATGGACACAGTAATATTTGTGGATTGAAATGAGGTTTATTGTACTAACACAAAATGTGCAATATGCATTTTAAACCAAAATTTGACGGGTTTGCAAATATTTGGTACCCTTATCTTTTTAAATTGTTTTGGGAATACTTCTAACTAATTTTTACTGACTTTCTGAACACCAACATTGGTTTTTTTAACCTCACTGAGCTTTGAACTTCATAGCCAGGTGTAATCCAATGATGAGAAAAGGTATTTAAGGTGGCCAATTGCAAGTTTGTTCCTATTTGAATCTCCTGTGAAGAGTGGCATCAGGGCTCCTCAAAACAAGTCTCAAATATCTGAAAACAAAGATTGTTAAACATAGTTGTTCAGGGAATGAACAATAAGTTGTCTCAGAGATTTAACCTGTCAGTTCCACTGTGAAGGAACATAGTAAGGAAATGGAAGACCAAGGGACAGTTCTTGTTAACCCAGAAGTCGGCAGGCAAAGAAAAATATCAGAAAGGCAGAGAAGAAGAATGGTGAGAAGAGTCAAGGACAATCCACAGACCACCTCCAAAGAGCTGCAGTATCATCTTGCTGCAGATGGTGTCACTGTGCATCGGTCAACAATACAGCACACTTTGCACAAGGAGAAGCTGTATGGGAGAGTGATGCGAAAGAAGCTGTTTCTGAAAGCACGCCACAAACAGAGTCGCCTGAGGTATGCAAAAGCACATTTGGACCCAAACCAGCTTCATTTTTGGGAAGAAAGGTCGTGTGGCTGATGGAAACAAAGATTGCGTTGTTTGGTCATACAAAAAGGCGTTATGCATGGCATCCCAAAAAAAACACAGCATTCCAAGAAAAACACTTGCTACCCACTGTAAAATTTGGTGGAGGTTCCATCATGCTTTGGGGGCTGTGTGGCCAATGCCGCACCGGGAACTTTAAGTTGAGGGTCGCAATGGATCAACTCAGTATCAGCAGATTCTTCAGAATAATGTACAAGAATCAGTGATGAATTTGAAGTTACGCCGGGGATGGATATTTCAGAAAGACAATGATCCCGAACACAGCTCCAAAATCTATTTCAGGCATTGATCCCCAGAGGAAAAATTACAATGTTCTGGAATGGCCGTCCCAGTCCCCCAGACCTGAATATCATTGAACATCGGGGGGAAATACTTTGAAGCGGCTGTCCATGCTCGGCGACCACCCAAACTTAACTGAAACTTGAATTGTTTTGTAAAGGGGAAGGGTCAAAAATACCTTCATCCAGGATCCAGGAACTGATTAAAAGCTACGGGAAGTGACAAAGAGGCTGTTATTTTTCCCAAAGGAGGATCTACTAAATATTAATGTCACTTTTCGTTGGGGTGCCTATACTTTGCACCGGTCAAAATTTTGGTTTAATGGGATATTGCACATTTTGTGTTAGTAACAATAAACCTCATTTCAATCCGGAAATATTACTGTGTCCATCAGTTAAATTTGATATATCAAACTGAAAAAGGCTGTTGCAAAACACCCAAATATTTAGAATTTAAAAATGATTAAGATTAATAGGGGTGCCCAAACTTTTTCATATGACTGTAAACCGGCCAATCAGAATAGGAGCGACAGTGAACCATTAAAACCTATGGGGAAGGACTGACCAATCAGAATCCACGGCGGGATAATTCAAAATACAGTAAAAAGACAGAAAGAGCTGATTGGCTGAGCTAGCGGGGGCTTTGGGTAGCTCGGCCAATCAGAAATAGGAGCGACAAAGACCCATTCTAGTCTAGGAGAAGTATAACCAATCAGAATCCACGGGGGGATAATTCGAAATACAGTAAAAAAACAGAAAAGAGCTGAAATTTGGCTGAGCTAGCGGGTGCTTGGCTATCCCAGCCAAGCAGAGCGCGAGCTACTTCTCCCATTATAGTCTATGGAGAGATGGGCGCTCTGGCACCACACCATCATCCCTACAGCTCTCCTCCCTGCAGCACCACACCAATCATCCCTACAGCTCTTCTCCCTGCAGCACCACACCATCATCCCTACAGCTCTTCTCCCCGCATGCACCACACCATCATCCCTACAGCTCTTCTCCCTGCAGCACCACACCATCATCCCTACAGCTCTTCTCCCTGCAGCACCCCCATCATCCCTACAGCTCTTCTCCCTGCAGCACCACACCATCATCCCTACAGCTCTTCTCCCTGCAGCACCCCCATCAGCCCTACAGCGCTTCTCCCTGCAGCACCACTTTCCCACCTTTGCTCTTACAGCACCAGTCACTTGCTTCACTGTAAAGCTCCCCTCTCATCTGTCTCTTCATGTTTCCCCATCATCTAAACTCCTCTCCCCCACAGCAGCACTTCACCTCTTTCTCTCAGCACCACTACTCTTACAAGACCACTCACCGTGCACTCTCCCCTCCCTCCTGGGCCACCCAAAAGTCAGCACCTCCCCCTCCCCCACAGCAGCTCCTGGTAGGAGCATTTTCTCCCCCCTCTGCTCTTCTTCCTATGCTGCTCACTGTGTATGGGGTCAGCTCTGCTGAGCTGCTGAGGGAAGCCCTGCACAATCTCTGAGCAGCTCTGATGGCAGAGGAGAGCTGCACCCGCGCTGCTCTGCTGCTTGTTACAGGCTCAGGGTTTCCTCTCCTCCTGATTTGGGGGGGCGGGGTTTTAAATTTCCTCAGCGAGATCAACACTTGTAGCAGCAGCAGCCCGCGCGGGACATTCAGCAGCTCTCGCGGGAGTCGGGAGAATCGCTCTGTTTACTCTCCCTGACGTTTCAAGAGCATTGCAAGTATATACGTGCAGCCTAAAGACGTCACACTCCAGGAGCTCCTGGAGCCCGGCGAGACTCGGGGCACAGACAGTATGATCCGGGGCTTGTGCCCCGAATAATACTACCTAGCAACGCCCCTGAAGCCACCGCTAGCTCAGCCAATCAGCTCTTTTCTGTCTTTTTATTGTATTTTGAACTGTCCCGCCTTTGATTCTGATTGGTCCAAAACTTCTCCATAGGATATAATGGGACTTTGTCGCTCCTATTCTGATTGGGTTAATACTCTCCTACAAAAGGTTAGAAAGGGCCACTGTCGCTCCTATTCTGATTGGTCCAAACTTCTCCATAGGATATAATGGGACATTGTCGCTCCTATTCTGATTGGATGGCTTCTGCCGACCAATGAGAATAGCTTAAACAATTTGAATTACTGTATTTCCCGGCAATTCTCTCTATTGCAAAATTCCCTATGTTTGCGCCGGTCTCGGCGACAAACGCGTTGTTCGTGTTTTTTAACTGTTTTAATTTGTAAAGAAGGGTTTTTGCTCTTTATCTGATAATGTTTTACATTTAATAAAAATAATTTTTTTATTCATACTCCATGCCGCACGGCGCTGAGAGCCGAGATTTCAGTGCGCCCATCTCTCCATAGACTATAATGGGAGAAGTAGCTCACGCTCTGATGGCTGGGATAGCCAAGCACCTGCTACCCTCAGCCAATCAGCTCTTTTCTGTCTTTTACTGTATTTTGAATTGTCCCGCCGTGGATTCTGATTGGTCTAAACTTCCCCATGGGTTTTAATGGTTTCACTGTGCTCCTATTCTGATTGGCCGGTTTATGCCGCCCCAATCAAATGCTATCTGAATTTGAATTACGTATTTCCCGAAATTTCCAATATCCTAATTCTTGAATTAGGATATTGGAAAGTGATTTTTTTTTAAATGTATTTTTTATTTTTTAAGGTTCAGCTCTTTTCCTGAGAATTTTTTGAACGCCTTTATAAAGGCGATTTTGGATTCATACTCCGCACCGACATCTGGAAATGTTTCTCACTGTTCCAGCCTGTCTCGCATGGGAAAACTTTTTTTTTGGGCGCAGTCCCCACGGCGCCTAAGTCCCGCTCTGCGCCCATGTCCCCGCACTGTGCCCCACACACACTGGCGAGGCGCAGGGAACTTTTTCCCCGCATGTATGAGAGCGCTAACCTCCGGCGGCGAAATCATAGGCACAGCGCCCGCACTGCGCCCATGCCCCCGAAACTGCGCCCCACACACTGGCGGGGCGCGGCGGACTTTTCCCCGCTTTGTATGACCGCACTACCTATGGCGCCCGAATCCTAGGCGCAGCCCCGCACTGCGCCCCGTACCCCACTGCGCCTAACACACTGGGCGAGGCGTGGCGGACTTTACATGCTATGTATAAAGCGCGGCCCGTCCCCGACATAAAATCGGGCACAGATTCCGCCGGAAAACTGGCGGAAAAGGTACCCCCGCGACCCGGCGGGATTCATACATGTGGCCCTATAACTTGTTATATTTTAGCTTCCAGAAAATGCATTCAAACCCTTTTTGGAACTCTTTTAGTGAATTCACCATGACAAGTTCCTCTGGCAAAAGAGTTCCACAGTCCTCACTGCTTCTTACATTTAAGATCCCTTTCTATTTTTGTAGAATTTTTCGTTCCTCAAGAACGTAGAGGATGCCCCCTTGTTCTAGATACAGTCCTGGGTATAAATAAAATCTTGGGAGAGATCTCTATATTTGACCTTTGATGTATTTAAACATATTATTATGTCCCCCGAAGCCGTCTTTTCTCTAAACTAAATAACACTAATCTTGCTAATCTTTCTGTGTATTGCAGTCAACCCATTCCTTTTTATTATTTTTTTTTGCCCGCCTTTGAACCTTTTCAAGCTCTACAATTTCTTTCCTGTGCACTGGTGCCCAAAACTGAAACACAATATCCCATGTGGGGTCTAACCAGTGACTTGTAAAAATGGGAGAATAATGTTCTCATCATGTGCATCTATGCCCCTTTTAATACACCGCATGATCCTATTTGCCTTGGCAGCTGCTGTCTGACACTGGGTTTCTACAAATTTGTTACTGTCCACCAGGATTCCCAATTTCCTTCCCATTCAAATTGTAAACCCCCCCCTTTTTCATTTAACATGTAATCATGTAATGGATTTTTTCCTCCCCCATGTGCATAACCTTGCATTGATCTTGTGTTAACCTCATCTGCCAAATTTTCCCCGCCCAGGCCTCCAACTTTTCCAGATCCTTTGTATAACACATTATCCTCTATTGTGTTTGATTACTTTACAGAGCTTAGTATCATTTTGCAAAGATCGATATTTTACTGTGTAATTTCCCCGTGTAAGATCATTAATGAAAATGTTTTAAAAAGGATAGGGCCCAATACTGAACCCCTTGTGGTCCCCATAGTAACACGATCCAGTCTGAGTATGTACCCGTTAATTACTACCCTTTGTTTTCTATCAGTGAGCCAGTTACTTACCCACTTGCACACATTCCCCCCCCGTCCTAGCATTTTCATTTTACTTACCAACCTTTTATGTGGCACCGTATCAAATGCTTTAGAAAAATCCAAATATATGACATCCAGTGCCTCACCCCGATCCATCTAGCAACTGACTTCCTCATAAGAAGCTGATGAGATTAGTCTGACAGGACCGATCCTTCATGAACCCATGCTGGAACGGCGTTATACATTTATTTTCAGTGAGATACTCCAGGATAGCATCTCTGAGAAAGCCTTCAAACATTTTACCTACAACAGAGGTTAAACTTACTGGCCTATTAGTTTCCTGGATCACTTTTTGAAAACCCCCTTTTTTAATATGGCACCACATTTGCTATGCGCCAATCCTTTGGGACATACCCCGTTATTAGACAGTCCATAAAATTAAGAATAGGGGGCCTATCTATGACATCACTTAACTCCCTTAGTACAGTGGGGGTATGCCATCTGGACCTGGGGATTTGTCCCATTTTAATCTTCCTAAGACGGAGCTGCACTTTTTCCTGGGTTAGACAAGAAACTAGTAAGTTGGAGTTTACCACATCTCTCTGTTCAACAGGAAGCTCATCCTCCTCGGTAAATACAGTGGAAAAAAAAGTGTTTAATACGTTTGCTTGTTTCTCATCGCCCTCTACTGTCTCTCCCTCAGTATTTTTCAAAGGGCCAACATTTTCTTTTTTAATCTTTTTACATTTATATAGTTAAAAAAATATTTTGGGGTTAGTTTTACTTTCTATGGCGATACGTCTTTCCATCTCGAGCTTTGCTTCCTTTATCTTTATTTTACACACTTTATTTTTTTTCCTTATAGCTTCTTAGTTTCCTCTTCACTACCCTCCTGTTTTAGTAGGTGAAACCTTTCTTTTTTTTTTTATTCCTCTTTTACATTTCCCCGTTGATCCACATTCGGTTTTTCCTGTTTCTAATTATTTTATTACCATAAGGTATGTACCTCTCACATGTGGTAGCCTAGGATGTTTTTAAAATATCCCATTTATTATTAGTTCTGCCATATTTAAACACATTGTCCCAGTCAATACGTTTAGGGGCCCCCCTAAGCAGAATAAAATTAGCCTTCCTAAAATTCAGTGTTTTTGTGGCCCCCTTGACAAAAACTCTAAAAGCTGCACTCACTATTCTTTCTGGTGCAGTCACTGTACATACATTACTTATCCTGTAGGATCCTGAGTTACATCCTGTATTATCCTCCAGAGCTGCACTCACTATTCTGCTGGTGCAGTCACTGTGTACATACATTACTTATCCTGTACTGATCCTGAGTTACATCCTGTATTATCCTCCAGAGCTGCACTCACTATCTGCGGTGCAGTCACTGAACATACATTACTTATCCTGTACTGATCCTGAGTTACATCCTGTATTATCCTCCAGAGCTGCACTCACTATTCTGCTGGTGCAGTCACTGTACATACATTACTTATCCTTATTTCCATTAACCTTTTCCTAGATATCCCCTCTAGTATGGGCTGCATCAGCTCCTCAGGTCGCTATAGCTACAGACCTGTTCAATATCTCCTGATAGGCCTCCAGCACTGGTTGCTATAGCTACAGACCTGGCTTCTTCTGCAGTCTAATGGAAGCCAATAAACACGTTCCTGAATTCAAAATGATATCATGAAAACAGGACTGAGGTGAGATGAATCAATGTATTTGGACATCCCCTCTAAGAACCATTCCTTATAAGAAAACATGAATTAAAAGGAACTTTTCAAAAGTGGACATTTCCTATAAAATCTAAGATACTTGAAACAGTGGACACTATTTCATTCTTGCCCTGATACATTGTTGCACGTTTTCATACATTGGCCTTGTTGGCAGCTATGAGGCGACGTTCCTCTTGAAGAATGAGTCAGTCGTCTTCTTTTGTTAAACTTGTTACAAAACCTATTCAGATATTTCCAAGTGATATATTTATAAACTGTCTGATTCTCACGGAGCTATCGGTGCCCACACAATTGTCACTCAAGTTTTCAGACTCCTGAAGGGCAAACCATGCTAAGGTTTAGTCCAATTGGCCACACTGAAGAGAAAATACGATACAGTCTAGGACAACATGATATTTTTTCTCTGACAATTGACTGAAAAACCTCTGGAATAAACCGTAAACCGGAGCGTTCCTCTCCAGCCCGAAATATTCAAAAGGGATGAGGACAAAAAACCTTGTAAAATGAATGGTTCTTTAAGTCAAATATGCAGTTTTCACAGAACCACAGACACTTTCTGGTCAGGTTGGGGGATCATGAGACGGTATAGGGGATCATTACAATGTATTGGGGATCAAGAAAAGGTATGAGGGATCATTACAATGTATGGGGGAAAGGGTATGGGGGATCATGAGATGGTATGGGGGATCATTACATTGTATGGGGGATCCTGAGAGGGTATGGCGGATCATTACATTGTATGGGGGATCATGAGAGGGTATGGTGGATCATTACATTGTATGGGGGATCATGAGAGGGTATGGCGGATCATTACATTGTATGGGGGATCATGAGATGGTGTGGGGGATCATGAGAGGGTATGGCGGATCATTACATTGTATGGGGGATCATGAGAGGGTATGGTGGATCATTACATTGTATGGGGGATCATGAGAGGGTATGGCGGATCATTACATTGTATGGGGGATCATGAGAGGGTATGGCGGATCATTACATTGTATGGGGGATCATAAGATGGTATGTGGGATCATTTCAGTGTATGGGGGATCATGAGAGGGTATGGTGGATCATGCCAGTGTATGGGGGATCATAAGAGGGTATGGGAGATCATGTCAGTGTATGGGGGATCATGAGAGGGTATGGTGTATCATTTCAATGTATGGGGGATCAAGTTAGGGTATGGTGTATCATTTCACTGTATGGGGGATCATAAGAAGGTATGGGGGATGATAATGTATGGGGGATCATGAGAGGGTATGTCGTATCATTTCAATGTATGGGGGATCAAGAGAGGGTGTGGGGGATCATGACAGGGTATGGGGATCATTTCAATGTATGCGGGATCATGAAAGGGTATGGGGGATCATAACAATGTAAGGGGGATAATGAGAGGGTATGGGGGATCATAAGAGGGTATGGTGTATCACTTCAGTGTATGGGGGATCATAGCAATGTATGGAGGATTATGAGAGTGTATGGGGAATCATGAGAGGTTATGGGGGATCATGAGAGGGTATGGGCAGGTCTATAGCAGAGATTGGCATATTACCTCTGCTGTTCCTAGCTATTTCTGTTACAAGTGTAGTACACAAGGCTGTAAAACTCTAAGGCTATGTTCACACGGCTTATTTTGGGGCATATTTACGGACGTATTTACGTCCGCAAATACGTCCCGAAATAATTTTTAAATAAATGAACAATTAGATTAGCATTGATTCCAATGTAAAATACGCCTCGTCGTTCACACGAGGCGTATTTTCGCGACGTATTTGTGGGCGTAAATACGTCCGTAAATACGATCGTAAAATGAAGTCCCCTGTCACTTATTGAGGCGTACTTCGCGACGTAAATCCCCATAGTAAAGAATGGGGAATGTATTTACGACGCGAAATACGCGCCACAATTTGTGACACGTATTTGAAACGTATTTCGGGACGTATTTGCGGACGTAAATACGTCCGTAAATACGCCCCGAAATAAGCCGTGTGAACATAGCCTAAAGGGTGAAAGCTTGTAATTTAGTTAGGTAAACAAACTAGAGGTAAGAATCTGTGGGAAGTGATTCATCATGGTCAAATGGAAGCTTGTGAGCAATAAAAGGAGCTTTTCAAAAGTGGACAATTCCTGACTCCTGAAGGGCAAACCATGCTAAGCTTTAGTCCCATTGGCCACACAGAAGAGACAATATGATACAGTCTAGGATAACATGATATTTGCCTCTGACAATTGCCTGAAAAACCTCTGGAATAAACAGTAAACAGGCGCGTTCCTCTCCAGCCCGAAATATTTAAAAGCGTCGAGGACATAAAACCTTGTAAAATTAATGGTTCTTTAAGTCAAATGATGCTCAGATTGTGTTTATGGAGTCTATGAAGTGTTGTGCGGCCCAGCTGGAGTCCGCTCACAATGGTGGCATTAAATGTTATTATTATTAAATATAAAACACAAATGTATCCGTAGCTTGCAGAAAAAATGGCGCAATAACATTTACTGGTGTGTACAATAAGTGCAGGCAGGAGGCAGAGAACGTCTCTGCCCAATGAGTTTACAACAAGTAAAAAAATTAAAGCATTTCGAGGAGTTTTATATATGACCCTCTGAATAGTCATAAAACATAATGATGACGCGGGCTTCGGCTGCTCGCACAGTCGCTGATATTCCCCTTTAAAAGAAGGTAATAAGTCGTAGAAATGAGCAATAAGGCACCGGGGAAAATTTCTTTTATGCAAGAGAATACTCTCTTGTCTATGAAGAAAAAACCTTAACGGTGATTTTGTTCCCCGAGTACAAGCAGTTACTGATTAGACTCTCTGATACAATGCACCTGAAGGGTATAATTTTTCTTACAATCTTTGGCAAGGTTGCGATTCTTTTGTTGATTGCAAAAAGGCCAAAAAATAGCCAAGAAAAGTAATGTCCTCCCCAGGCCCCCGGTGAGCGAGATGAGCGGAGGAAAAGAAGAAACTGGACAAGAGCCAAAGACGGAATATAGTCATCCTGTGGAAGATTGATGGCCGTGTTTTCGATTGGGTGGAGGTCCCTTTGGCATCGTACCGGTTAAGGGAATGAATAATGGATGACGACATTAGGACAATCGGAGCATTTTCATCCCCTTAAGTGATGGAGGCATTCAATAATTAAGAAGCTAAACCCCTTCTGCTTATGACCCAATGCCGAATCAGAATTAGCATTGGCCATCGCAGAATCTCCGATAGACAACTCAATGGAGTCGTCTTCCCTCCTCCTCCATGGAAGGAGTTGGTTGCAGAAGATCAGGGCTCTCTTGGTTGCTGCAGCTTGTGAAGTGAGGAGCCTTGAAACAGTAGGCTGTCTGAAGCCTCCTTCAGGGGTTTTTAACCCAATTCCTTTTATTAAAAAGAAAAAGTAATTTGTATGTAAATTAGGACAATGTGCGTGCAAATGATTTTTTAAATTTAAAAAACTCGAGGGGTTGAGGGCCCTTTAAAAGACTGTTGTTGGGGTTTATGTAGGGGGTCGAAAGGCTTATAATTTCTTTGCTTTATTCCAAGCTGGCTTTCTGAAACCTGTGGCTCTACAGCTGTTAGAAGATGTTTTTTTGGTGTTTTTTTTACAAATATAATCGCATGCTGGGGGTAGTTGTTCGACAGTTGGTTGAGGAGGTCACCTTTGGTCTTGTTGAAGAAGATAGAGCAATGGTAGAAGTTTTTGGAGTGGACATCCTTGTCCAACATTAGAACAACATGGCTGCTTTCTTCCAAAATGGCACCACACCTGCCTACAGGTTGGTTGTGGTACTGCAGCTTGGTCCCATTCACTCCAATAGAGTTGAGGTGCAATACTCATGCGTAAGTGTGGCATTAATGTTGGGACAAAGCGCCATGTTTTTGTAATCCTTAAAGAGGTTGTCTCACCACATTGATTCATCTCACCTCAGTCCTGTTTTCTCAGTTTCATTTTTGAATTCAGGGGTGGGATTACTGGCTTCTACTGGGCAGCGGTGATGAGCTGCTGAGGACATCAGGTCTTTAGCTATAACAATCAGTGCGTGACAGGCTATGGCCGTGAAAAATGACCAGGTCTGTAAGCTAGTTGGACAAGTGCTGGCAGCCCTTTTCCAGGTGAGATCAAACAGTTCTGTAGCTATCTGCAACCAGTGATGGCCGCCATCATCAGGAGAGAAAGAACAGGTCTGTAGCTATGGTGGACTCAGCACTGGCAGCTTTACAGGAGAGATCAAATCTGACTGTATCTATAGCAACCAGGTGGCTGGAGACGAATCAGGAGAGATAGAAAAGTCTGTAAGCTATAGCGACCAGTGTTGGAAGACTAATAGGAGTGATGAACAGGTCTGTTAGCTATAGCGACACTGAGGAGTTGATGCATGCCATACAATAGGGGAGATCTAGGAAATAGACAGGACACGGTAATGGACACATATGCAATAGTAGATTTTAACATAACTGTAATTCTTGCAGTGAGAAAACCCCTTTAAAAGGGGTTGTCTCACTATGCAATTTCACAGAGCCACAGGCAACTTAAGACTCACATTCTGGTTGGTTTGGGGTAACAGGTCTATACGCAGAAGATGACATTTCAGCTCTGATGTCCTAGCTATTCCTGTTACAATGACGATGACGGCACGGGACGATTTTATAAAGTGTAGTACACAAGGCTGCAGAACTCTAAAGGGAGAAAGCTTGTCATTTAGTTAGGTAAACAAACTGGAGATAAGACTCTGCAAGGAGTGATTCATCATAGTCAAATGGAAGCTTGTGGAGCAATAAGATAAGAGACGAAGGAGAGAGAGGTGAGTAGAGGTGGTCGGTAACCAGAGAAACTTGTGTACTCTAAGAGAAGATAAAAGCTTCTTTATCTCCTGATCAAAGCAAAATCATAAAAGCAATGTATTTGGTAATAGTTTTCATTTACCTTTCCCTACATAATAAAGGTGTATCATTGTGGTGAGTAAACCCCTTTAAAACTCCTGTAAAGGGAACCGGGGGATATTTTAAAGGGAAATTTTATCGTCAAAATTTGGTTATAGAGCGGGAGGAAGGGAGGAATTGTGTAGAATAATGGACAAAAAATCAGTATAACTTAGATTTTACTCACTGAAATATTTACTTAATTACTCATACAGGGAAAGTTATCCATTATTGAGTGAGACCACCCACTGGACTCCTAAGACCAGAATCTGAATATATGCTCATCTAGGGAACGCTGTCAATTATTGAGTGAAACCACCCATTGGACTTCTAAGCCCACAATCTGTATACATGCTCATATTGGATAGACTATCGATTTTTGGGACCGCGCTCTGGACTCCTAAACCTGGAATCTGTGTACATGCTTATACAAGGAAGGCTGTCAATCACTGAGTAAAACCACCCATTGAACTCCTAAGCCCACAATCTGTATAGATGCTTATACAGGGAAGGCTGTCAATTAATGAGACCACCCAGGGACTTTAAGCCCAAAATCTGTATACTGTATGTGGGGAATGTCAATTTTGAGAAGAACCCACTTGACCAAAGCCCGAATTTATACATCTATATAGAAATGGCTGTTAATCATTGACTCCTAAGCCAAGAATGTATAAAAAATGATTATGGGGCAGACGTAAATTTTTAAACCCACCCACTGGACCCCAAAAGCCAAATCGTAAAGATCTTATACAGGGAATTCTTTTTTATTAAGTTGTTTTTTATAGGAGAAGGTTTTTTTAATTATTTAGGCCACCCCTGGACCCCTAACCCAGAAAAAAGTGTGTTTCAATAAATTTAGTTAAAAGCGCGTGTTTTTTTTTTTCCCCCAAAACAATTCCCAAACTTTACGCTCCCCCTCTATACTTTATCGGAGGTTTCAACCATTTTCACAACACAATTCCCTAAAGGGGGAATGTTCCAAAAAAAATACTTTTTGTTTAACTCACTTTTTTTAGTTAAAAACCAAAATTTTTAGAAATTTTTTGGGTTTTTTTTTTTTTTTCCCATATCACTTTCAATATTTTTTTAATAATTTTTAAATCCTGCATTTTTCACTTTTGGCCACTAAGCCAATAATGTCTGACACGTCCGTTCGTAGAGAAAGATCCTTTTGTTGCTCTTATCAGCCAAAGAGGGCAAACTGAAAGGAGCACAGTATAAAAAGTAAAACGGATCCACCAGAAAACAAGGAAGATAGTCACGTTACCCTTTCACCCCCCTGCACAGTGATTTTTTCCCAGGTCCAGGCATGAAAAAAAACTCTCCTCTAAAGTGAAGGGGACTGAGTAGTCTTAAGTTCTATGGCATGAAGTGCTTAAAGCATCCTCTGTTGCTGTTAAACCCATGAAAAAAGGCCCTAGTGCCAAAGTGAGAACTGCAAGACTTAAAAAATTTTTTTATAAATATTGAAATGAATAAAAAAATTAAAAAAAAACAACAAATTCCTAAAAAATGTGTTAAAAAAAAAAAGGGACTTTAAAAAATGGCTCATTTTTTGGGTGAAACCCTTCATTTTAAAATTTTTTGTTAACTTTTTTATGACCTTGTTCAGGGGAAATTTGTTTGCAGTTTATACCTTGAATCCAGCTCCTGCCTCTGACACCTGAGTTTTCAGACCCCTTTAAAAAGGTTTTCCAATTGACCGGATTTCTAGCTTATGGATGTGACCACCATGACTGTCTGGTGGGCTTCTATCCTCCGGAACCCCAATGATCAAAGAATATTGGGCACCTGCTTTATAGCTTCTGGTGTAGAGACGTGTCCTTACTTGGATACTTCTATATATACGATAGGAAATATTATGGAAAAGTGTAAGGGTATCAGGGGTTTGGGGGCCCCCCCCAGTCAGTTCCCTTTAATTCATCCCATTTATGGAGCTCATTGGTAATGAAGAACATTGCTGAATACATCTGAATGTCTAGGTTTGTTCACCTCTCTTGTGAATGAAGATTCAGGACTCGCACTGTTTTCAGAGGAACCCAAAGAGAGTAAATGCATTAAAGGGAATGTGTCATCAAAAATTAGTCATTGTTTAAGTCCCGTTTTTATGTTAAACACATTTTTTAGGAATTTTTGATTAATTTTGAATTTGAATTAATTTTTCATATTACAGGTACTTTCAATATTTTTTAATTCTTACGTCCTGCAGTTTTCACTTTGGCCACGAGGCCTTGTTTGCACTGCATTAACAGCAGTCAGAGAGATGCTTTACAGTAGCTTCATGCACATAGGAGACTTAATACTGAAGTCCCAATCACATCTATAGGAGAGTTTTCTAGTCATGCTCTGTGACCTGGGAAGAAGTCACTGTGCAGGAGGTGACAGGGTGAACTGTGACATCTCCTCTTGTGACTGGTGGATCCTGTGTTATCTATTCCCACTGGTGTCTCCTGTCAGTTTCACCCTCTTTGTGCTGATAATGAGCAGACAACTGAGAATCTTTGTCTATAGAACAGGAAGTGTCAGACTGTTACTAGGCTTAGTGGCCAAAGTGAAAACTTTAGGACTTAAGGATTATTAAATAATATTGAAAATGATATGGAAAATTAAAAAAATAAACAAAATTTCTTAAAAATATGTTTAAATATAAAACTTGAGATAAACAATAAGTCATTTTTGATGACACATTCCCTTTAAGGAACAGCTTTGTTCATAGGTTACCACCTACACCATTGCTACTGTCACATTTTTGCTTATAAACTCACAATATTGAACCAAAAAAAGATTGAAATAATAAAGTCCATTGCCCTCCACCTATCATCATACAGCGATGGAAGAATACAAATGCCTGCAGTAAAAATCTTGGCCACTAGTTGGCGCCTTAGAGTATTCTACTTTACATGCTTGGTTTATTACTAGCCTGCACCATGTGGACAGTCAGGCTACTGCAAGTAAAGCTTATATAATGACGCAAATTATCAGCATTTAAAGAGTCGTCGGTAAACATGAACTATCCCAAACTATAAAATCCCCAAGAGGATAGGGATAAAGATGAGGGTAGAAGTTGAAATTAAAAATATAAAATCTGTAGAGGTTCATATTCCTCTGCAATGTGATACTCTCACACTTTAGCACAGGGACAGAGGTCTAGGAGGAAGTTATTACATGTAAGATTAAACTCTGATAGGGCCATGCGCCTTTATCTTACTGCTCACCCCAAGGTTTAAAACGATTCAGTCTTTATTATGTTCTTTCACTTGTACAATTCAGAAATCCAATGTCTGCCCGTCCATGTTCACATAAATTATTCATCAACTTTAAGTCCTTCCCATGTATAGAATTCTTCTCATCTACTCGATCTTGTCTGGTTTAGGAAAAAAAAAAAAAAACAACTCTTCTTATATTTGGGCATTCCTCATTAATATAGGCTGGTGATCGGCTCGAGCACTAAATTATGGAGTCACCAATAGAGAAAAAAACTATGTGCGACATGTATTAAAGCACCTGCACCTTTTTATTTCAGTATTTTATGGGAAAAAATGTCGAACAGTCGAACGCCCAAACATGGCGCAGTCTGCACCAGACACAACACTTTTTAATGCGCAAAAGTTGGGTGTAAAACTGCCACCCAAAGTTTGGCGCATTACACTTTCATTTATACTGTCCTATTCTACACTCCTCTATATCTATTGAGAACTTTGAGCGCAATACCTTGGCACCATGTAGTCTGAATGAGGCCCAAAAATTGATCCAATAATTACACCACCTGTAATAAATATAGCACATATATCCATATTTTGCTCTGTTACCCCATCACATTATATTATATCCTTTTTTTCTTTTTTTTTCCATTTTTCCATTTGGCAGGTTTTTTTAGTTGCTTCATTAGTTGCTGAGTGCCATGGGTGCCTTGTAATGCGCCTAATATTGGAGTGCATCTGGTTAAAAATATAGCAAACAGGGCTGTACCAGTATTTGGGCCGAAAAGATGCCAGAATTTTGGTGCAGCCCTGTACATACATGTCGCCTTAGACCTTATAAACAACTGATGGGAACAACCAACATCTTCTATCACACAATTTCTATGAATTTCTACGGTGAAGGGGTTGTATAATCTCTTGTTGGAGTCATATTTTCTTACAATCAGCTAACTCCACAGCTTGGTAAGGTCTGGAACATTTTCTTGCATAATAGAGCATACTTCGCATTCTGAGACCTTATATTACACACAGCTAATGTGAACAACTAACATCTTCTGCCACACTCTGTGTTTAATTTTCAAGGTGAAGAAGTTGTACATTATCTTGTTAGAGCCATGTTTTATTACAATTAGCCAATTCCAAAGCTCAGTAAGGTCTGGAACACTGTTTTCAGTACTTAGAAGATAATTAGCATTCTTAGACCTTATAAGCAGCTGATAGGAACAACCAATATCTTCTTTCACAAGATTTCTATGGATTTCAAGGTGAAGAAGTTGTATACAGAAGTAGCAGAACTAAACAGAATAGATATTACACTGAGATATCATGGCACAGAATGTTATCCCAACTCTTTCAATGCTTTTCAATGGCCTTTGTTTACAGATAAGCGCAGATAAGACAGAAAGCCGTAATATCACGGTCAAGCTGTACTCTGCTACATATTGAATATCTTGTTAGAGCCATGTTTTGTTACAATTAGCACACAGCTCAGTGAGGTCTGGAACACTGTTTTCAGTACTTAGAAAATAATTTGCATTCTTAGACCTTATAAACAGCTGATGGGAACAACGAACATCTTCTGTCACAAGATTTCTATGGTGAAGGAGTTGTATAATCTCTTGTAGGAGTCATATTTTCTTACAATCAGCCAAATCCACACCTGGTTAAGGACTGGAACTCTTTCTTGAATACCTTGAGCATAATTAGCATTATGAGACATTATATTAAACACAGGTAATGGGAACAACCAACAATTTCTGCCACATTCTATGTTGAATTTGCAAGGTGAAAAAGTTGTCTTGTTGGAGCCATGTTTTATTACAGTTAGCCAATTCCAAAGCTCAGTAAGTTCTGGAGCAACCGTTTTAATACTTAGAAAATAATTATCATTCTTAGACCTTATAAACATCTGATGGGAACAACCAACATCTTCTGTCACAAGATTTCTATGGATTTCTATGGTGAAGGTGTTGTATAATCTCCTGTTAGAGTCATATTTTCTTACAAATAATCACCAAAATCCACAGCTTGGTAAGGTCTGGAACACTTTATTGCATACCTAGAGCATAATTAGCATTCTGAAACTTTATATTACACACAGCTAATGGGAACAACTAACATCTTCTGCCACACTCTGTGCTGATTTTCCGTGGTGAGGAGCTGCATAATACTTTCCATTGATAACGATTACAACTATCTTGTTGGTGCAATGTTTTTTTTTTTTACAATCAGCCAAGTCCACGGCTCAGTTTGGTCTGTAATCACTTTCCTTTTTACCTGCAGGCTAATTTGTATTTTCTGACTTGTGCCAGGATTTGTTTCAGAAATGCAGATTTCAAGGTGATTCCATAATTTTTTTTACTCCACTTGATCTAGTGAAACATATGTCATGAATTAAAATAATTTCCTTTCATGTCTATGAAGGATGTTTTAATGAAGCAGAGTGTTCGGCTATTAAACCATCATTGTAAATTATCTGTGATTTGTGCATTTGTTAAAAAGTAGAAAGGCTGAGGGTGAAGTTGCAGAACCTTAGAGCTGTGTAATGCTGCATTTCTCCTGTGGAGGCGCTGCAGAGAAATGGAACAGTTGCTGCCACATTATCTCATGCATTAATTTGGTAGATTGAGGCTGTCAAAGTAGGACAGCCTGCGAGTAGACTACTTTCCTAACAAAAAGGATTGCGAAAAGCAGATTACCCCTCTAAGGTTTTACATTTTAAGCAAGAGTAAGTGTGATTCCAGGAAGAGCATGATACATATTCCCCATCACTGCTCTATATATACTGTCAGCATAATACAGGAAGAAATAGAACCTCACATTGGGGAAATGGACCTCCAGTCAACCCTCTGTGAGCAGTTTATTCAGAGTCTGGGGAGCAGGCTGTTTTTGGTTGATACCCTCTATAGGCAGCAGTGGATATAAATGAGAAAAGAAAGAAAGAGAGAGAGAGATAGATAGATAGATAGATAGATAGATAGATAGATAGATAGATAGATAGATATGATAGATAGATAGATAGATAGATAGATAGATAGATAGATAGATAGATAGATAGATATCCACAAAGTGTGATGCCCATGCACCCAAAAATAATATCTATCTTACATACATAGATATGAGATATGTTAAGGATAAATAGATTGATTTATATGATACAGATATGAGATAGACAGAAAGGCAGACAGGAGAGACAGACCCAGGCTTGCTATTCTCAGTGGCCCACCATGCCCAGGGGCCCATCATAACCAAGGGACCACTGGAGATTTCCCCTGCTCCTCTGTGGACTGAGCCTGAATAGGTAGATAGATAAATAGATAGATAGATAGATAGATAGATAGTAGATAGATATGAGAGATAGATAGATATGAGAGATAGATAGATAGATAGATAGATAGATATGAGATAGATAGATAGATAGATAGATAGATAGATAGATAGATAGATATGGGATAGATAGATAGATAGATAGATAGATAGATATGGGATAGATAGATAGATAGATAGATATGAGATAGATAGATAGATAGATAGATAGATATGAGATAGATAGATAGATAGATATGAAATAGATAGATATGATACATAGATAGATAGATATGAATATGATGATGAGTAGATAGATAGATAGATAGATAGATAGATAGATAGATAGATAGATAGATAGATAGGGGATGGATAGATAAATAGATAGATAGATAGATATATAGATAGATAGATAGATAGGGGATGGATAGATAAATAGATAGATAGATAGATAGATAGATTAGATAGATAGATATTGGGATCCAGGGGTTCTATTCCCCTGCTGGGCAGACCCCTTTGTGTTACATAGTAGGGTATTTGAAGACTATAGAAACCAGACAATCCCTATAACATATACTTTTTTTATGACTTTTATTTCCAAACAGCTTATTTGTCACATTGCAGATGAATGATCTCCGGGAAAGCGTCTCCTGTGCCAGTGCTCTCCTTTATAATAATACATAGATTTCTACTCGGCTTAATTAAAGAGATTTATTACGATTGTTACTAGACAAAATGAATTTTTGGAAATAATGAATCTATTTTTTCCTATTCTCTAGTTAATGTGTCTAAGAGAACCTGGAGGAGACCCGAGCATCTGATCTGCAGTCGGCCTCAGTTATGGCTTTAAACAAGGTCTCTCTATGGGACATTCATTAAGATGAGTGAATTTGCACTTACAGATGTAGCAGAGTGCATTCTGCCAGGCTGGGGTCACGATCTCCAAATGTTCCCCTGATTTTGAACAAGTCCACAGATGAAGCTCCTGTAATGATAGCTGCCACTATTACTAGAGATACTAATGATGTTTTTTTTAGTAATGAACTCTTACGTGTTACAGAACTTATGATGTTTGCTAGAGAAGAACATATTGATGACACTTCCTATTCACCACATTTGCCAAACACAAGATTGGGGAAACAGGGATCTGAATGGAGTTTCCTGACTTCTGCTGCAGAAACCAAGAAAGGAAGGGTCAGAAGTGAAATGGTTTTCTTCATCCTGTAATATTGCCCTAATAACATGATAGGAAATACTAAGGTCGAGTGAACACGGAAAGCGGAATGGAGTGGATGCACTTACTTATTAAAGTTTCCTATTGTTCTTACTATGTGCTAAGTGCATAAAATGTACTGCTGAATATTCATCTCTATTTCATGATACCTTAATGCCAATAAAGGAAAAGCATTCTATCGATCTCCTGACTCACTCGCTGAACTTCCTTAAGATTTTTTTCATTCTTCCTTTTCCTTCTTATCTTCTCTTCCTCCCTTTTTGCCTTTCCTTATTTCTGCATATTCCATCTCTTTATCAAATCTGTTTCCCTTACACTAAATATTATGGGTATATAGGCATCAAAGAGGTTTACCAACTATAATATGGCTGCTATGTACAAGAATATAACTACTATAATACTGCCCCCTATGTACAAGTAAATATACTAACTATTAATACTGCCTCCTATGATACAAGAATAAAACTACTATAACCACTGCCCCTATGTACATGACTATAACTACTATAAACACTGCCCACTTTGTACAGAATATAGCTACATTAACTCTGCCCCTATGTACAAGATTATATCTTCTATATTACGGCGCCTATGTACACAGAATATAACTAGCTATAATAACTGCACCCATTTGTACAAGAATATAAAACTTGGCTATAATACTTGCCCTATATGTTAAATGAAATATATTACTATAATACTGCCCCCTATGTACAAGAATATAACTTGTATAATCGTCCCCTATGTACAAGGGGAAAATTAATAACTTCTATAATACTGCCCCTATGTACAGGATATAACTACTATAATAAACTGCCCCTATGTACAAGAATAGAACTACTATAATACTGACCCTATGTACAGGAAATATATCTAATATATTACTGCCAAATATGTACAAGACTCTAATTACTATAATACTTGCCCCTATGTACAGGGTTATAACTACTATAATACCGTCCCCTATGTACAAGATATTAACTACTATAATACTGCCCCTTTGAAGGAATATAACACTACTTATTAATTACTGCATCTTGTGCAAGAATATCACTACTATTATACTGCTCCTATGTACAAGAATCATAACTAATATAATACTGCCCCATATGTCAAGAAAATATTTACTATAATTACTGCCCTATGTTACACGAATATAAACTACTATAATACCGTCCCTATGTACATGAATATAACTACTATAATACTGCCGCTTTGGCAAGAATATAACTACTAAAATAATGCTCCTATGTACAGAAATTATAACTACTATATTACTGCCCACTTGTACAAGAATATAATTATAGAATAATGCCCCTATGTAAAGGAATATAACTACTTATAATACCGTCACCTATGTACAAGAATATAATACTATAAATACTGCCTCTATGTGCAAGAACTAACTACTATATACTGCCTCTATTGTGCAAGAATATAACTTTAACTTTAATACTGCTCCTATTGTACCAAAGAATATAACTACTATAATATGCCTCCTATGTCAAGAATACTAAATACTATATTACTGCCTCCTATGTTCAAGAATATAACTACATATAATACTGCCTCCTATGGTACATGAATATAAATAATAATATCACTGCCCCCTATGTAACATGGATTATAACTACTATAACACTGCCCTATGTACAAAGATATAGCTTAACTATAAACACTGGCCCCTATGTTACAAGAATTTAAAACTACTATAATACTGCGCTTATGTCATGAATATAACTACTATTATTACTGCCCCCTATGTACAAGATATAACTACTATAATTCTGCCCCCTATGTACCAAGAATATAACTAGTATAATAACCGTACCTATGTACAAAGAATATAACTACTTAATAAGCCACTATGTACAGGAATATAACTACTATAATACATGCCACCTATGTACAAGAATACTATACTCTTTAATACTGCCCACTATGTACAGGAATTTAACTACTATAATACTGCCCCTTAGTACAAGAATATATATCTACTATAATACTGCCATATGTACAGGAATATAACTACCTATATTTCCGTCACCTAGTCCAGAATATTATACTTTAATTACTGACTCTATGTGCAAGAATTAAACTATTAATTACTGACTCATATGTACAAGATATAATACTATAATACTGCTCCTATGTACATAGAATTAACTACATAAATACTGCTCCTAGATCAAGAATATAACTACTTATAATTACTGTTCTATGTAAAGCGAATATAAAACTCTATTAATTACTGCTTCTATGTACTAAGAATAATAAACTACTATTATAATGCCTCTCCTTGTACAAGAATTTAACTACTATAATACGGGCCTCTATTACAAGAATATAACTACTATAATACTGGCTCCTATGTACAAGAATATAAACTATTATAAAAACTTCCCCTATGTACAATATATATAAACTACTCTATTACTGCCATTCATGTATATTAAAGAATAATAAACTATATAATACTGCACCTCCATATGTTCACAGAATTATAACTAATATAATAATGACTCTATGTCAAGGAATATTAACTTCTATAATAACTGCTACTATTTTCAAGTCAATATACTATTTATAAAGAACTTCCCCATATGTACAATATTATAATCTACTCTAATACTGCCCCCTTATGTACAGAATATAACTACATATAATTACTGCTCTATGTTCAAATAATATAAACCTCTATAATACTTCTCCTATGTACAAGAAAATAACTACTATAATACTGCACAATGAGAAAACACATTTTCATGTGTATACCAGCTTCCACATCGAGAGGGGAGTCCAGCAAAATGAGGTAAACGTAATTAAAAAGCTCCAAAATTTCACATGTTATCCAGTATTGGACCCGCCCTATATATACGGGTTCCATTTTCATCATTGTATGTATAAAACAGCCATGAGTAAGTGATTAACACCCGAAATGTGTCGGTGACGGTTATGTGAGACTTTTTAAGCTGACATTATTGCTGTCTTTACACCCCCTCAAAGTGCAATGAAGAAAGAATATACTTTTTTGCTGTGCAATTTCCTTTTTTTAATGCAATACAATAAAAATTTTGCAGCTTTTTAATTATGTTTACCTCATTTGGCTGGACTCCCCTCACGATTTGGAAGCTTGTATACACATGTAAATGTGTTTTCTCATTGTGCGGTGATTTGAAGAGGAGTGGTTATCCTTATACCATGTCTCCATCGAGCAGTTCCATGGAAGCAGGTGAGCTGATTCCCTTTACTTGCTTTTGTGTTTACTATAATACTGCCCTCTATGTACAAGAATATAACTACTACAATACTGCTCTCTATGTACAAGAATATAACTACTATATTCTGCTCCTTTGTTACAGAATATAACTTACTATAAAACTGCCCCTATTTACAGGAAAATAACTAACTATAATACCGCCTCCTATGTACAAGATATTATAACTACTTAATACTGCGCCCTATGTTACAAGAATATTAAACTACTATAATACTGTGCCCTTATGTACAAAGATATAACTATAAACTTCTGCGCCTATGTACAAGAATATAACCTACTATAATACTGCCTCTATGTACAAGAATAGAACTATATATTTACTGCTCCTATGTGCAAGAATATAACTACTATTAATACTGGGGGGGGGGGGTTGGGGGGGGGGGGGGGGCGAGATATGTACAAGAATATAACTACTATAATTCTGTTCCTCTATGTACAAGACATAACTACTATAATACTGCCTCCTATGTACAAGGAATATAACTACTATCAATTACTGCCTATGTACAAGAATTTTAATTACTATAATATGCCACTATGTAAAAGAATTTTACTACTATAATACTGCCCCTATGTACAAGAATTTAACTACTATAATACTGCCTCTATGTCAAGAATAGATACTACTTTATTTACTGCTCCTATGTGCAAGAATATAACTACTATAATACTGCGCTATGGAATATACAAGAATAATAACTACTATAATACTGTGCCTAAGTAACAAGTATATAAATGAATATAATACTGCCCTCCTATGCCACACGAATATAATTACTATTAATACTGCCCCTATGTACAAGAATATAACTATATTGAATACTGCCCCCTATGTACAGGAATATTAACTACTATAATACTGCCCCTAGGTACATGATATAGATTGTGTCACTGTGTTTTCACTCCCTCTACGCATAGGCAAGCAGGATAAAAGCTCAGTAGAAAATACGTTTGAATTGCATAGCCCTCCATAGGCGACTGGGTAGAAGTATAAAATAATTAATAAAATATGGAAAGGGACTGAGGATCGAAATTAGGCTCTAATGATTATAGCAATTTAATATGCTTCGTTCATTAATGTCAATTATGAAAAGCTCTAAGAAGGACAGCAGTCTAGAATTCGCGGTTTACCTCCCCCGGTATCCTACCTCGCTTTCATCAGTTGCTGTGTTCTTACTCACTATGCAATGGATTGTACCTTATATATATAAGGTTTTATCACTATCACCTCAATTAAGTAGAGAAAAATAAGAAATAATGTTCTATAATCAGAATAAATTATAGAACTAAAAAATTTTTTTGTTGAAAATATTTAAATTAACAATCTGATAGATGATAAATTATTAAGTAAATGGTAATCAAGACAGGTATATAGATAGAAGAATGATCCTTTATATTCTCTAAAGAATAAAAGATTTTAAAAAGATAGGAATTTAGAATTGTTACTGCATAGATTAAGCTAGTGGACATTAGGGGAGGAAGCTTAATTGTCCTGATATTTAATAATATGTGATTTAGTTCAAATTCCATATTATTTAGTTCGCACTTCAAGAAAGTTCAGCTTATGTTGTTACTCTGAAAAAAAAGCAGGTAGTGTACTGTGCTTACATATATTTGTCAGAAAAATTAAAAATAAGTATGCCCAAAAATTAACAAAAAAAAAAAAGGTATGCTCGATTAAATGTATGCACACAAAAATAAAAAAAAAAAAAATTGTAATAGCGCGCGGATAAAGTATTTATGCAAAAAAGAATTAAATAAGATTATAGATACATTAATTTATTTATAAATTAACAGAAAATGGTATTGCCCGATATTAGATATGATGGGATGCTCGCAATAAATATGATGCAAATATGTAAATGAACACAAATGAAATGTATTCTAACAATACGTATATAGCAATGTATTACCCGTAATTAGAAAATGCACAAAATGAAATGTTTTGCACGTATAATATATATAGCGAAAATATAAGCTAAGAATATCAGACATGAAATTCTAGTAATTATCTCCTTTAAGCCTTGTGGGATGAGATGCTGTTTTTAGTTTATAGATGCAGAAATAATCGTTGCCTTTATCACAGGTACTCACTTTATATTTTTCTATATCAGTTTCATTGTTCAGGATAAACTATGTTTCAGTAGGTTTGTACCGGAAAGGCTGGGAGTGTTGCCTTTTGGGCATTGTCAATAGGCCTCTGGCATTCGGGTATGGTGAGTTCATTTGATGGGGAATGTTGGTTTGCGAGGGTTATCACCCTCTTTTAGTCTTACTTAATGGAGAACGTAGTCCGTGTGTAGGGATGTACTATTCTATGATAGAGATGAGTGGTTGCTCAACTTTGGTTAGAGGACAAGGCGGCGTGGGTGGGGGGGATTATGGGTGGCCGGGGGGGAGTGAAGGAGGAGGGGCGGGGGTCGGGTGAGGGAAGATGAGGGAGAGGGGAGGGAGGCGAGGTGGGGTAGGGGGGTTTTCCCACCCCTTTATTGTTCTGTTCTCTTTCTCTTCTTTTCTTTTCCATCTCCCCTTTTTCTTATTTTCTTTATTCTATTATTATTGTTTTTCTGTTTGTCCCCCCTTTTTTTATACCGCATGTCATACGCATTTTACCAGGAATTTTTCTTTGGTCTTTAAAAGATACAAAAGTCTTTGGATTATACAATGATAACTACAACACTTTACATGATTTGGAACCCACATCTCAGATGTTCCCCAGGTGGTTTTTGTCTATCGGTGGATTACCACAACGGGTTACCTACTTTCTCACTCCCCTGTAATCCTTAAGATGTTTAACCTTAGACGGGGGACTATCACGATTTTTTATCGTCTTAGCACTGCGATTGATTTTGGTGGTCTGTTGGGTAGGTTTTGGTTCAGCGTGGGGGTCCAGCTTAAAGGTATCCCCCAATGTTTTTTGTAGGAATTTTCTGGATTACTTTGTGTTGGAGTCATATGTTGTAATGAAACTAAACCTGTTTCTTGTTCTAATGATAGTATTTGAGGTAGAGGTTCTGCTACTCCTGCCCTTGATTACATAGGTTAGGAGTACAGGTACTCTTTTCATGATTTTTAAGGTAAAGCTTTTTTATTTGCAATATTTACCAATTTTTGGGGGAAAATTTCTTTTGTAAAACTTTTTTCTAAATTGTCTGTTGAATGGTAACGTCTGAGAACTCTTGTGCAATTTTTACGAATACGTCTGAATTTGTCCGAAAGGAACATTTCTGGTCCTAACTACGGAAAATGACTACTGTCAAAATGTAGGTAACTGTTCGATCGCTAGTCTTTAAAGAATTTTTTGATTTTTTTCTGATCCTCATCGATAAACAGGCAATTAGAATCTAAATCATTAATTTTCAACAGGATTGGTGGTTCCCATGGAATGTAATACATTCTTGGTTGTGGGTTTAGGTATTTCTGAGAACTCGTGTGCTTCAGAGGCTGATATAACTTTCTATAATTATTGCACACCTATGTACCAATGAATATAACTACTATAATAATTCACCTATGTAAAGGAATATAACTACTATAATTTATTTCCCCTACTGTCAGGAATATAACTTACTATATTATTTCCCTTTCGTACAGGAATATAACTACTATAATATTTCCCCCTATGTTACAAGGAATACAAACTACTATAATATTTCCCTATGTACAGGGAAATATAATACTATAATTATTTCCACATATGTACAAGAATATAACTACTATAATACTGCCCCTATGTACAAGAATATTAACTACTATAATACTGCCCACCTATGTAAAAAGAATATAAACTTCTATAAATACTGCCTCCCTATGGATACTATTCACATTTAACTACCTATAATATGCCCCCTATGTACAGGAATATAACTACTATAATACTGCCCCAATGTACAGGAATAATACTACTATAATACTTGCCCCCTATGTATAAGAATATAACTACTATAATATTGGGCCCCCCCCCCCCCGGCGCACCCACACTATGTACAATAATATAAATACTTCTATAATATTGCCCCTATGTACAATAATATAACTAACTATAATAATGACCACTATGTCTCAGGATATAAAACTTACTATAATACTTCCCACCTATGTCAGGAAATATAACTACTATAATACTGCCCCCTATGTACAGGAATATAACTACTAATAATACTGCCCCCTATGTAAAGGATACTTTACTATATTTATACTGCCCTCCCTAGAGAGTGGACGTGTTTCTGTGAGTCTGATGCCTGGTGACAAGCCCAGGCGGGCCACCCTGGCAGGGGAAACTTCCCAAGCATGGCCCAGGCTTCACGGCCTTATCATGGATTTAAACCCAGGCTCCACAATCCAGGAATGAAAATACCAAAGTTACAGATGAAGTTTGTGCCAGTGAAGAGCAGTAATGGAGTAATGGGTGAAGCATTTGTGAGCAGCAAAAAAGCTTCAGGAATGTCAAAAGAATGAGATATTGGGAGAACGAGACTCCAGTTGCAGCGGTGCTGATTTGGTGAAGAATGTTGGAGGCCTAGCAGGTGAAGCAAGAGCCCCAGTGCATCTCTGCTAGTGTGTTGTCAGACCCCAATGCAGCGTCTGCAGTGTGGAGACTAAGCCATAGCCGAAGCAGATATATTCCGAGAAACTCTCCTGGAATGATATCAGACTAGTACATGCAGATAATCCTGCAAGCAATTGCAGTATATGATTGCATGATGCGTGACACTGGACGCCTTGATACTCTGGGAGCTAAGCGAAACTCATGGGCGCAAGTATAGGTGTCTAGGTAGCTCTAAGGCAGACCAGCAAGCTTACAAGTGGCCGAAGTTATTATATTACTAATCAGATGCCCTAGAGGCTGTGAGAAAATCCTCTGGAGCCTTGTACCAGTCGCCTGATCGGAGGTGAACCCTTCCGGCGAGTAGCAGAGCATGATCAGGCCACGCAGCCTCCAGAGTCCCCCAAGTGAATTGGGCAGATGCGCGGACATGTACGCATTGCGTTCTAGAGCTGCCACACTGGCGTGTGAACCGAAGTATGCACACTTGGCAATTCTCTTTCTAGATGAGGTGTGCAGAGTTTAATCTGGAGACACACCAATCAGTCAGAGAGGACCATAGAGAGGATGCCTCTTTGCTCAGAAGAAGAATCGACAACTGCATATTTTGATATTTAAGAAATAGAAAGGTCGCCCATCCCTGAGACAGTCAGCGACACTCATTGGCCTAAAAAATGAATAGCTTGGGTCATCCTGGCGGTTTACAAAGTGGAATAAAGAGACCCTTGATAGAGATGGAGGAGTGACTATAATCATGGCCAACTGGTAGTTGAACCCATGAGTTGGGTGAGTATCAAACCTTACTAAGCACAGAGAGCGTTATGGGAGGCAGGGCAAGCCACAGGTGACAGTTCACCTAAATGCCCACAACTTAAGCTCATATATTACGGTTCAAGCATGCCATTCCCTTTGAAGAGGGGGATCTGCACAGGAAAAAATGTCAGCAGCAAGCCGGGATCTGCGATGCAACACCAGACAAGCAGCAAGGCCAGTGACTCTGCAGACAAGCACTACAATCGTCCAGCGTTACTTTATTTCTATCTTATTCTCCCACCCCCCAGAGCAATGAACACCCCAATGCCTGCCAGGCCTTCCAGCCTAGAATCAGTGTATCACAGCTAGGAGGTTGTGTGCGGGGGGAAGGCAATAGGAACAACTTTACCTTGAAAAGTCAATACTGTGTGGTATGACCAATATTCCACAGAGTGTCCCCACTACACCCCAGACCCACCCCCCAGGCAAGAGAGCACACTTGCAGCAGGACTGTGGATGTCTCCTGAACGGGATCTGTGCAGCAGCAGAGCAGGAGTCACAGTGTGGATATCCTGTGCAGGGTAATTGCATGCCCTGTAGTTGCAGGATACTCAGAGTCTGCTTGCAAGGCTCTCAGGACTCTTCTGTGCATGGACTCTTCTGCTAATGATTGTGATATGTCTGCTTCTGATTCTAGCAGAGGACTCTGTGTCTTGTAATGCTCCCTGCAGGGGGAAAAAAGGTTGTTGTGCAAGTCTGTGTGGGAGCTAGCTCCATCTCCCAGAGCCAGGTTGGTTCAGCCTATAGGTACTATTACTGACATGTATTGGGGTTGATGGGATGAGGGCACCGCTCATATCCACATACTGAGGATTTTCCCCCTTTAGGTTCCCCCAGTAGTGGAAGGGGGGGGGGGGGGGGGGGGGGGGGGGGGGGGGGGGGTGGTGCGCCCTAGTGGTAGGGTGGTCAGCAGCCCACCGCGTTCCGCCGCAGCCTCAGGAGAGCGGCGCAAAGTCATGCCCCTCCTGGGAATGCCGAGCAGAGGTTCAACATCATTTACATCCAACAGCAGTTACACTGGCCAGGCATTCCACAGACGGAGGAATGTGGTCCGGTTCAGGCATAAGGGTCCCAAGGTAGATCTGCCCAGTAGAAGGTTTTACGTGCCACCCCCCCCCCCCCCCCCCCCCCCCCCCCCCCCCCCCCCACCCCCCCCCCCCCCCCCCCCCCCCCCCCCCCCCCCCCCCGGGGGGGGGGGGGGTCCTATTTGTGTGGCCAAATGGCTTCCTGCCTAGTTGCCTATCCTGGCTGTGATTAACCACTTCCTGACAGGCAGGGCTATGATGTGAGCTTCATGCTCATGTCGGACACTTGCACCAGGTTCTGTCCAGATTCACCAGTTCAGGGTCCAAGAGGGCTGAGGACAAAGTCAGCTTCAATCACCATCTCTAAACAGACACACGTGGACGTCCTCCATACATTGTTCTGGAATGAAAGCCGTCCCCTACCAGGACATTGTGCTCTGCTCAGGAGATACGTGACCATTGTCTCTCGACCTCACTAAGACTGGATTGAGGATGGAGTCTGGGCTGGAGGCTGGAAGGTCCTAGTTAAGCTGCATCAGTGCACAATGTCACCACCACCTGCCCAAACTCCCTTCTTCATCGGCCGGGAGAGGGGCGTCTGCTTCTACACTGGTAAGTCCGGAAATGCTTTTAATATGTGGAGCCCAGGCATATTGCGAGCGTGCTGCACCGTGATGAATGTAAACCTGTGTGGGAGGGAGGGCCATGTCCAGTGCCACGTGACAGAAAGATCAGGGTGCAATTTTTGTGCCGAAATTGTCATGCCCATAAGAGATTGCCCCAACGCCTGGCATAACTCTGCAGGGACTCCCTTTGATAAGGCTTACTGGCGGGGGCAGATGACGCTGAGGAGGTGACCTTGATGACCGCCAGATTCCACAGCCTGACACTAGGTAACCAGCAGACCAACCACAGTCAGGGGTCATAGAGGGGGCATGGAATGGTGGCAGAGCAGGATGGAAAGCACCCAGGTAGCAGCTCTACTCCAGGCCTCAACATCTAATGTCGAGAGAATAGGGAAAATGCAAAGTTAGAGGAAAAAGAATAAATCCCATCTCCGAATACCCGAGAACGAATGGACTCTTGTCCAAAGATCTGGTGGGAAGGAGGTGAGATAAGGGTGAGGGCGCCGATGCTGCTCTCCAACAGTACAGTGTCCTGTCTGATGAGGAAGCGAGGCAGAGATAAGAACGGGAAACTGAGGAAAATAATAGAGAGTATGTTGGGGCCCCGGAGAATGATCCCCCAAGAATAAGGAGGCCAAACCAGTCAGATTCAGACCTGGGGAGACAGGTGGTAGGGACGGACGGGTTGATTCTGACTATGCATTGTGACCTGGATATGAGCATAGAGGTTAGCCCCCCCCCCACTCCCCGCCCAACCCCAACAGGAAACAACTCGAAATGAAGGAGAAATATACCAAAGGGGTCCTGTATAAATGTGATACTTTTTCTTTGTTAGCTTTGTGTTTTGTCCTTTTTCCAACAGGTTTGGACTCTTTAGTTGTATTTACTCCTCCTTTTCTTTAGTTTGATTACAATGTATGAATTTTTGGTTTTTGTACTGATGCATTATTGTTTTGATGTATCCTGTTTGTTTACACAATAACAAATATAATTGCCCCCTATGTACATGATATAACTACTATTATTACTTCACCCTATGTTACAAGAATATAACTACTATATTACTGTCCCTATGTACAAGAATATAACTACTATTTACTGCCCCCTATGTACAAGAATATAAACTACTATAATAATTGCCCCCATATGTTACAAGAACGATAAACTAGCTATATTACATTCTCCCCTATGTTCAAGAATATAAACTACTATAATACTGCCTCCTATGGTCTAAGAAATATAAACTACTTATAATACTGCCCTATGTACAAAGAATATAACTACTTTAATACTGCCCATATGTACAAGAATATAACTACTATATATTGCCCCTATGTACAAGAATATACATTACTTAATTACTGCTCATATGCTACAAGAATATAACTACTTAATTCTGCCCACATATGCTTACAAGAATTATAACTACTATAATACTGCCCGCTATGTACAAGAATATAAACTACTATACTACTGCTACTATGTACAAGAATATAACTTCAATAATACTGCTCTATGTACAAGAATTATAACTACTATAATACTGCACCTTTGTAAAATGAATATTATACTATATTACTGCCCCTATGTAACAAGTCTTATAACTACTATAATACTGCCCACTTTGTTACAAGAATATACACTACTATAATTCTGATCCCTTTGTACATGAATATAAATACTATAATCATGCTCCTATGTACAAGAATATAACTACTATAATACTGCCTCCTTTGTACACAAGTATGTAACTTTCATTAATACTGCCCCTATTGTACACAAGAATTATAACTTCAATATAATATCTGCCTCTACTGTACAAGAATTTAACTACTATAATACTGCCCCCTATGTACAAGAATATAACTGCTATATACTACTGCCTCTATGTGCAAGAATGATAACTAATACTAATACTGCCCCCTATGTACATGAATGTAACTTCTATAATACGGCTTTTCCCTATGTACAGGAATATAACTACTATAATACTAGACTCTATGTACAAAGGACTATAAAATACTTTAATACTGTAATATGTACAAGAATACGTAACTGCTATATATTCTGCCCCTCTATGTACAATAATATAACTACTTTAATACTGCCCCCTATGTACAAGAATGTAAACTTCTATAATACATGCTCCAATGTGTTCAAGAATATAACTACTATAATACTTGCACTCCTATGTACAAGATATAAAACTCTATATACTGCACTCTATGTACAAGAATATAACTCCTTTAATACTGCCACTATGTGCAAGAATATAACTACTATAATACTGCCTCTATGTACAAGAATATAACTACTATAATACTGTCCCTATATACAAGAATGTAACTACTATAATACTGCCCCCTATAATATAAGACATATAACTACTTAAATACTGTCCTATATACAAGAATATAACTACTATAATACTGCCTCTATGTACAAGAATATAACTACTATAATACTGCTCCTTGTTTGAAAACAATATACCAGGAAAGGTTGGAGAATTATTATTAACCACTCATTTGCTTGTTAACAATCATCCCCATTCACACTCGTGCCGTAGTACTTTCATGAATGCTAACATTTGTAAATTTCTTAATATTCCTATAATTTTGATAATTGCCCCTCAGTGGTTGTTTACTCGCAGGACTGTTGTGTTTAGCGGTTGTGTATCCTGCGCCTGCGTCATACCCAAATCAGTAATTAGTAGACTAAGGCCTTCTTATTCCACACCCTGGAATGTTATTCCATGAAATGAGCTTAATTCTACTTGAAGGAACAGTGTTTTTGTTTTTTTACATCTCAGGTCGGATTGATGTGTTGTGAGGAATTAACATTTACTGCTGTGAGGTTGAATATTTCAGAGGCCCCGCTGCGATCGGGCAGGTGGGTGGGAGCACTTTCCGAGTAAATATTTAGAAGCGCTAATTTACAAAGAATGTGTAGGAGAAAATGTGAAGCGATGACCACGCAAAGGTCGTGCGCCGCATCGTCAGCTAAATAGATGTGAAATGTGCCGAGATGAAAACAGGAGGTTAAGGGGGGCCTCCGCTTCTAACAGTCTTTGCCTGATAGAAGTATCACACATAAATAAGCCAGTAATAGTGGGTCCTATTGCCTCCAGAAATCATATTTTGCCAAGGCTAATAGGGAAATTTTGAGGCCTATGCAGTGAGAGTAGTCAGGGCTTCCATGTCTTATACCTCTTTTGGGACCCAATTTAATGGTGACTCCTGGAATAGTCGACAAGTATGCATGAACCCCTTCCTGACATGCATTTAGGATAAAGACTTGAAATAGTTCATTTGAAGATGCTGGATCAAACATAACTTCAGTCCCTTCTGTTTGACCATTTAGATGCCACAGTCAATAGCAACTGTGGCTTCTAAGTGGTTAGATAGAGGAAGGGGGCTCCCTCTTTTACCAGATCGACCCCCTGATAAGTTGTGATGAAATCCAAAAACCTAACAAGAGTTTCTGGGATTCCAGAATACAGACTGCTGGAAGAGTTGGATCTCCAGGATACTGACTGCCGGTAGCATTGCATCTCAAGAATACTTACTGCTGGTAGAGTTGGATCTCAAGTGTACTGACTGCTGTAGAGTTGGATCAGAAAACACTGACTGCCAGTATTGGATCAGAAAATACTGACTGCCAGTAGAGTTGGATCTCCAGAATACTGACTGCTGGTAGAGTTGTATCTGTAGAATACTGACTGCTGGTAGAGCTGGATCTGAAGAATACTGACTGCTGATAAAGTTGTATCTCCAGAATACTGACTGCCAGTAGAGTTGGATCTGAACAATACTGACTGCCGGTAGAGTTGTATCTGTAGAAGACTGACTGCTGGTAGAGTTGGATCTCCAGAATACTGACTGCCACTAGAGTTGTATCTCCAGAATACTGACTGCTGGTAGAATTTGATCTCAAGAATACTGACTGCTGGTAGAGTTGGATCTCAAGAATACTGACTGCCGGTAGAGCTGGATCTGAAGAATACTGACTGCCGATAGAGTTGGATCTAAAGAATACTAACTGTCGGTAGAGTTGGATCTCAAGAATACTAACTGTCGGTAGAGTTGGATCTTAAGAGTACTGACTGCCGGTAGAGTTGGATCTCTAGAATTCTGACTGCTGGTAGAGCTGGATTTGAAGAATACTGACTGCCAATAGAGTTGGATCTTAAGAATACTGACTGCTGGCAGAGTTGGATCTCCAGAATACTGACTGCCGGTAGAGTTGTATCTCTAGAATTCTGACTGCCGGTAGAGTTGTATCTCCAGAATACTGACTGCCGGTAGAGTTGGATCTCCAGAATACTGACTGCCGGTAGAGTTGGACCTCTAGAATACTGACTGTCGGTAGAGTTGGATCTTAAGAATACTGACTGCTGGTAGAGTTGGATCTCAAGAATACTGACTGCCGGTAGAGCTGGATCTGAAGAATACTGACTGCCGATAGAGTTGATCTAAAGAACACCGACTGCCGGTAGAGTTGATCTAAAGAATACTGACTGCTGGTAGAGTTGGATCTCTAGAATTCTGACTGCCGGTAGAGTTGGATCTCTAGAATTCTGACTGCCGGTAGAGTTGTATCTCCAGAATACTGACTGCCGGTAGAGTTGGATCTCCCAGATACTGACTGCCGTTAGAGTTGGATCTCCAGAATACTGACTGCCGGTAGAGTTGGATCTCAGAATACTGACTGCCGGTAGAGTTGTATCTCCAGAATACTGACTGCTGGTAGAGTTGGATCTCCAGAATACTGACTGCTGGTAGAGTTGGATCTCCAGAATACTGAATGTCAGTAGAGTTGGATCTCCAGAATACTGACTGCCGGTAGAGTGGATCTCAAATACTGCTGCGGTAGAGTTGGATCTCCAGAATACTGACTGCCAGTAGAGTTGGATCTCCAGAATACTGACTGCCGGTAGAGATGGATCTCAAGAATACTGACTACCGGAAGAGATGGACCTCAAGAAAACTGACTGGCGGAAGAGATGGATCTAAAGAATTCTTACTGGCGGTAGAGGTGTATCTCCAGAATACTGACTGCCGGTAGAGTTGGACCTCTAGAATACTGACTGTAGTTAGAGTTTGATCTAAAGAATACTGACTGCCGGTAGAGTTTGATCTAAAGAATACTGACTGCCGGTAGAGTTGGATCTCAAGAATACTGACTGCTGGTAGAGCTGGATCTCAAGAATACTGACTGCTGGTAGAGTTGGATCTCATGATTACTGACTGCAGGTAGAGCTGGATCTGAAGAATACTGACTGCTGGTAGAGTTGGATCTCAAGAATACTGACTGCTGGTAGAGCTGGATCTGAAGAATACTGACTTCCGATAGAGTTGGACCTCTAGAATACTGACTGCCGGTAGAGTTGGACCTCTAGAATACTGACTGCCGGTAGAGTTGGACTCTAGATACTGACGCGGTAGAGTGGACCTCTAGAATACTACTGCCGGTAGAGTTGGATCTTAAGAATACTGACTGCTGGTCGAGTTGGATCTAAGAATCGATGCCGGTAGAGTTGGACCTCTAAATACTGCTGCTGGTAGAGTGGACATAAATATGATGAGATTGGATCTCAAGATACTAAAGTCGGTAGAGTTGATCTTAAGAATACTGACTGCTGGTCGAGTTGGATCTAAAGAATACTGACTGCCGGTAGAGTTGGACCTCTAGAATACTGACTGCTGGTAGAGTTGGACCTCTAGAATACTGACTGCTGGTAGAGTTGGATCTCAAGAATACTAACTGTCGGTAGAGTTGGATCTTAAGAATACTGACTGCTGGTAGAGTTGGATCTAAAGAATACTGACTGCTGGTAGAGTTGGATCTCCAGAATACTGACTGCCGGTAGAGTTGGATCTCCAGAATACTGACTGCCGGTAGAGATGGATCTCCAGAATACTGACTGACCGAAGAGTTGGATCTCCAGAATACTGACTGCCGGTAGAGTTGGATCTCCAGAGTACTGACTGCCGGTAGAGTTGTATCTCCAGAATACTGACTGCCGGTAGAGTTGGATCTGAAGAATACTGACTGCCGGTAGAGTTGGATCTAAAGAATACTGACTGCTGGTAGAGTTGGATCTCCAGAATACTGAATGTCAGTAGAGTTGGATCTCCAGGATACTGACTGCTGGCAGAGTTGTCCATCTCTCCCAGATACTAGAATGACTGCCGGTAGAGTTGTATCTCCAGAATACTGACTGCCGGTAGAGTTGGATCTCCAGAATACTGACTACCCAGAAAGATGGATCCCGAGAATAGTAGAGTTCGGCTTCAGATTTAATTATGGACTTTCTGGCCTGAAGTAAATTTTTCTGCTGATCGTAAGAAAACCATGCAACGTTTTTTTTCAGACAGAAAAGGGAAATGAGTCATTCACTGACCAGATACCGACAGTAACTAAACTCGTACTAAAACTTATATGTTATGAATAGCATAAAAATTAAATGAAAGTGATCAAAAAGTTATGTGTATTCCAAAATGGTACAAATGGAAAATTGATACAAAAACGTCCCCACTGACTAGCAGCATGTGACTATTACATGGATTTTTTTTGTTGTTTTTTAAAATAATTTTTCAAGGTTCCCCCATGTACATTACACTCTCTGACTTCCCTTCTGTGGACTCTGATAGCACAGCAGTGAGAAGATTGCTTGAGGGCCCTTCTTTCAGGCTGGCAGTGGCCCGAGAGGAGTAAATATTACCAGCAATTACCTGATAAGTGTGAAGAACTCATTTCTTCCTAAGTGCAGAGAAAGGTTACTATTTTTCTTTCATGTATTGCTCATGGTTTAGTCCAGGGTGGACAATTAATTTTCCGATGGGCCCACATGAGAAATTGGAACAGTTTTAGAGGGCCAGACTAATACATTTAACTCTGTTCTACCCAATGCCTATATACTATAGACCCCGGAGTTGACTGCTAAACTCTTATCAATTGACTCGAGGCCCAAGCAACCGGATTAACGACTGTTAGCGACTTCACAATGAAGTAAGTAATATGTCCCCAGTATAGGTAATAGGTTCCCCAAGATAGTTATATGTCCCTCAGTGGGTATGCAGGTATATAGGTTATATGTCACTCAGTAGGTATATAGATAGGTTATATGTCCCTCAACAGATATGTAGGTAGGTTACAGGTCCACAGTAGGTATATAGGCAGGTTATATGTCCCTCAGAAGATATATAGGTCCCCCAGCAGGTATATAGGTAGGTTACAGGTCCCCCAGTAGGTATATAGGCAGGTTATATGTCCCTCAGAAGGTATATAGGTCCTCTAGCAGGTATATAGGTAGGTTACAGGTTCCCCACTAGGTATATAGGCAGGTTATGTGTCCCCCAGCAGGTATATAGGTTCCCCAGTAATGAAACTTTATATAGAAAAGTTGCAGCTAAAGCAAGGTTAGTTTTCCCTACCATTCAGAGGTTTTCTCTCAGAGTTAGAGAAGGCCGAAAAATGTTCATAGGACTGCCGAAATAAAAAAAAAAACAACCCTTTCTGGTGGCAGTGTTTTTATTGAGCCAAAGTAGTAAAACAAAAAGTAAAAAGAAAATGTAATAAGTTCCATGTACCCTAAAACAAATGCATTGACAATGAAAATTTGTCCTAGGAAAATCGTTACCTCATATGCCTGCTGAGCCAGAAGCAGAAAAAAATAAAGTTACAGCTTTTGTAATTCAAAAATTTAAAAAAAATAAAAATTATGTTAGTATTTGAAGGGTTAAGCTTCCCCAGTGCTTGATATCAGCTTTCTAAACTCCCCATTGACCTTTCTAACTCTCCAGTTATCATCATCACTCCACAACCAGCAACATCATTCTCCAGGTTAGAGCATGACTATGGTCAGAAGCAGTGAGGGAGCCTGCTGGTCAACGTTGGGCCTATTCATCATATCAAGGTAAGAATGCATAGCCTCTAGTTAAGCTATAGGACTAGATGGAGTGCTGGTTCCATTGTTATTTTGTTGAACCTGGGCTCATGATACTAGCCCTGCCCATTCATATCAATAGGATATCCATGAAAGGTATGGATGTGTTGAGTCCTTCAGAGACAGAGATCTCTTGGTGGCCACTCTCTAATTGTTTTAGAGATTCCCATCAACCCTAATGCTTAAAAGTAGTCAGGTTGTCTCGGACCCACCAGTGGAGATGATTCTTAGGGTCCAACAGTGAAGTTGATTCTTAGGGCCCCCAGTGGAGATGATTTTTGGAGACACCAGTTTAGTTGATTATTGGAGTTACCAGTGAAGTTTATTCCTGGGGCCCACCAGTGGAGTTGATTCCTGGGGCTCACCAGTGGAGATGATTTTTGGGGGCCACCAGTGGAGTTGATTCCTGTGGCCCACCAGTGGAGTAGATTCTTTGGTGCCCACTATTGTAGTTGATTGTTGAGGCCACCAGTGGAGTTGTTTCTTGGGGCCACCAGTGGAGTTGATTCCTGGGGCCACCTGTGGAGTAGATTCTTTGGTGCCCACCAGAGGAGTTATTTTTTGGGGTCACCAGAGGAGTTAATTCTTGGGGCCACCATTGAAGTAAATTATTGGGGCCACCTGTGGAGTAAATTATTGGGGCCACCAGTGGAGTTCATTCTTGGGGCCCACCAGTGGAGTTGATTCTTGCAGCCACCAGTGGAGGTGATTCTTGGGGCCACCTGTGGAGTTGATTTTTGAAGCCCACCAATGGAGTCGATTCTTGGGCCTACCAGTGGAGTTGATTTGTGGTCCCTACAGAGGAGTTGATTTTTGGAACTACTGGTGGAGTTGATTTTATTGTATGACTATATATGCCTCTTGCTTTTTGTCTTTCCTTCTCTTCCTTTCTCCCTGAAAAGCAGCCACAGGACTGGCATATCCCAGGGCCCACCAAGCCAAGGGGTCTACCGGGGTTTTCCTCTAATCCGTTGTGGGTCAGTTTACAACTTGGTCAACCACAGATCCCTTGTACAGGGCTAAAGATGTGGGTGTAGAATATTTCCTTGAAAAATTGTTGCATAATCGTTCAACGTCTCTCAAAATGGCCATGCCGATGCTTTCCAATGTCTGTCCTTCCTGAGATGAGTGAGGTAAGGAGAGATAATAGACTAAGTAAAGTTTCTACTCTCTGTGGTGCTGGAGTGACAATGAATCTATGAATTCGTCCTTCCTGTCAGATAGAATTATTGTGACAGAAATAAAGAACTGACCTATTACCAGTCCAGATTGTGCAAACCACTGTGGAGTGATTTAGCTGTAGAAGGAAAGTGAAGGAAGAGACTGCGGCTCCATCTCCGCCGTTATACCACAGTGCGCAATGTCATAAAGAGACAACAGAGACCTTTGCCTCGACACATATGTCCGACAACAACAGGGTGACAGCCTTAATTGTCTATAATGCCAATTAATTTAGTTTATTGCTCCTTAATTATGTCCCTCACATGGAGCCTAATAGAATGTGAAGGCTTGTACGTTGTGTGCACGATCAGGACTTACTATGTGAAAGGCTATGTAAGGATATGCATTGTGGAAGGTTGAAACAGATCTGTAGACGAGGCTAACATGGTTTATATAATGGGGTAGACAAAGCCAATATGGTGGATATACAGCCCTTACCGATGAAGTAGACAAAGTCAAATGGTGGAGATACAGTCCTTACTCCTGGAGTAGACGAGGCCAAATGGTGGAGATACAGTCCTTACTCCTGGAGTAGACAAAGCCAAATGGTGGAGATACAGTCCTTACTCCTGGAGTAGACAAGGCCAAATGGTGCAGATACAGTCCTTACCCATGGAGATCAGAAACAGCCTTTACCCATGGAGAAGACCAGGCCAATATGTTGGAGATACAGCCCCTCACCATAGAGTAGAACAGGCTATCATGGTTGTAATACAGATCTTACCCATGGAGAAGACCAGGCAAAATGGTGCAGATACAACCCTTACCCATCTTACCCATGGAGAAGTCCAGTCCAAATGGGAGAGATACAGCCTTTACCCATGGAGAAGACCAGGCCAACATGGTGGATATACAGCCATTACCCATGGAGAAGATATGGTGGGGATACAGCCCTTGACACATGAAGTAGACCGGAACAAAATTTTTGAGATACAGCTTTTATCCATGGAGAAGACCAGGCCAACGTGGGGCAGATACAACTCTTACCCATGGAGGAGACCAGGCCAAATGGTGCAGATACAGCTTTTACCAATAGAGAAGACCAGGCTAACATAGTGGAGATATAGCCATTACCCATTGAGAAGACCAGGCCAACATGGTGGAGATATACCCTTATCCATGGAGGAGAACAGGCCAATATGTTGGTGATACAGCCCTTTACTCATGAAGTAGACCGGGCCAACATTTTTGTGATAAAGCTTTTACCTATGGAGAAGACCAGGCCAACGTGGGGCAGATACAACTCTTACCCATGGAGGAGAACAGGCCAATATGTTGGTGATACAGCTCTTACACATGGAGAATACCAAAATAATGATAATGTCTCATGGTGCAGATACAGCTGTATCCATGGAGAAGACCAGGCCAACAAAGTGTAGATACAACCCTTACTCATGGAGAAATTTGTCTAGTGTCAGGATGGAGCCACTTAGCTTCTCTGTGCTCCATATAAAGTTCTCAAAGATACCTAAGTGCAAACAAGGCTAGGAGAACTGGTCCAAGGGTCTTGCAATCTTCACAAGAGGGAAGTAGATGAATTTTAACTGTGCAGGAGCTTCTTTGTCACCATTTTTAGCTTTACTAGTATGTTCAATTTCTTCAGTTTTTGCCTCTTCAATGACCTTATGGTTGGTTCTTTAACTTCAAGATTTCTAAAATCTTAATACACCCCAAAAAATGACAGTACCAGTTTTGGAGGACATTTGCTTTTGGTCACCTCATCCAGGCAAAGAAAAATGGAAAATGATTGTCTACCAAAACTGGATTAATAAGATAGTAGGATAGTGGGTTCACTGAGTTCTCACTCTAAGTCTCAATGAGCTTTCTTAGTCATCAACTTGAGTCTGGCACTGAGTAGACCACATGTTCGAAATCCAGGCTCCACAGGCTAAATCTGTCCCCAACATCACTGTGTGTGTCTACATCAAGCAGTATGGACAAAGTCTGGACCAAGAGCGTCCAGTCTTCCATGTATCTCCGCGGTCCCCCCTCACCGCCCGCTGTGCTCTGCCTCTTACTAACTATTCTCTGCTTCTGCCCAGCTCTTCTCAGCCTTTGTCTCTTGCCCATTCATTAAGACTCACACGCTCCAGCTCTGTAAGATTTAAAGGGCCAGTGTACCCAACTGACACCAGATAGCCAGCCCCCTTTATCCTTTTACGGACCCTGCCTTCTCTGCCAGTTGTTGGGTCTGATCCTTGGCTTAGTTTCCCTGATTACTCCACTGCCGCCTGCCCTGATCATCTACCTGTACCTCTACCATATCTCTGCCTGGCCCTTGGTATCTCATTGGCATCTTGGCTTTGTCTCCACAAGGAAACCACAAACGCTGGGAAGTTCTCCGACAGCCAAGTTGCATCCTGTCGTACTGCAGTCTTATAGCTGAAAACTGAGGCTCCTTAGCTCGCCTCCGGTGTGTGTCGGTACGTTCAACTCTCATGGTCAACCGAGCGGATCTGCCATCTGCCTACTGGTTATGCTAGTAACAATCCACTTTCCCTAGCGGAGGCAGTGGCGCCAGCACAGGGAGCTGGCACTATCTTTGATTTGGAGCTCCAGTACACACCTCCACGTTGCATACAGGCAGTGGCACAGCTCTGGGAACCTTAGCTAGACAGCCTAGCCACCATCCAAAGCCCCCTAACGGCCCTTTGAGGGCAACCATAATGCTGATGAGTTTGAAACCCCTGGAGTAGACATTCTTAGCGATCAGAGACGTAACTTGAAGCCTCTGGGGCCTAGTGCAAAAAGTGAAATGGTCCCCCAGCCAGGGCCATCTTTTCCATTGGACACACTAGGCAGTTGCCCGGGGGCCCCACAAGTATAGGGGCCGCAGGTAGTCTATGTATGTCCCAGGAATACAAGAAACATATACGGGATCCCTTTGTTGGCTTTGTTTATTTAAAAGTTCTGTTGTTGTTGGACACTGCAATACTGCCTCTGGTGGGTGATTGGAGCCAAAAGACTCCATGCCCTGCTCAATTAGTCTTGTAGGGTGCAGGCGGGCGATGTCCAGTCATAAGTGGAATGATTAATATGGGGAGGGTGGCTAGCGGCATAGCCATAGTGTTGATGTCATGTACTTGGGCAGGGCCCACTGCAGTGCTATGCCCAGGGCCCATAATGCTTTTAAGACAGCTCTGCCCCCAGCTACCATGTGCCACTTACAATGCTTCTGTCTCCTTATGTAGCATAAGGGCTTTTGGGCCCCCTCAGGCTGCATGGCCCATAGCGACTGCTACCCCTGCACCCCCTATAGCTACGCCCCTATAAGCAATCTATTATGTCTTGGTATACAGCTATATGTGTCTGCATAAGGGACCATGCCCCATCATTCATGAACAATGAGATCCATTAGGTTCTATTCTTCTACCTCTTCGTTACCGACCCAGTTCATGTACTTTTCATTGTCCGCCACTTCTGCCTTCTTTCATGTTGCTGACCAAACACCCTCTGCCACAACTTCTTGCTCCACCTGACTACAACTTTTGACTCCCTGATTCTGCACCACATTTGGCGTCATCTCCTCAGTTTCTTCTAGAGACTACATTTTGGGAAGCCTTGGGATTCCCTTTGGGAAAGTCCAAACCCCCCTCCAGGGGTTAAGGGTGAGGAATGTACAATCCTTGGACTCCCCTGCCTGGTTTCTCCCAAATCTATGGTAACCAGGTGGATCCATCATATTTGATAAAGTTGCAAACATCCCGGAAAATCCCTCTCCTGTAACAGCTGAAATAGCGGCTGGCGACCGAGCTCCATCATTTCTTGCATCTTGCCAAGTTGAGAAGTTTGACCTCAAATCCCCTTTTCCTTCATGATCAGAGACAAACAAATAAATCTGCAGATCGTTTGCACTCGCTAATTGCAGGAATATAGAACATAATGGGTGAATTGTTTTGCCACATAATCAGTCTGAGTGTGAAATGCAAATACAGCAAATCAATGGCTGCAATGTGTGCGACGCAACGTTCCACAACACGAACCATCACACGCGGATGAAGCAAAGATCACTCGGCAGAGAGAACTTGCTGCGGTGAGTGATCTTATAACAGGACATGACAAAAGCCATTGACAAGCATTGATGAGGTGGGGATGTATTTATTGTCAAGTTAAGCTTTGCTACATCTGTATGCAACTGTACCCTAACTCTGTATCTTCACAGTGCCCCATAGTGTTCACATAACAGCAGGGTTACCATCAACAGTTTCAGGGCCCCCTATAGCTGAAGCATGTGGGTCCCCCACCCATTACCATCCTATATTGCACTATGCGAATGGGCCCCTTACAGGAGTACTGCCAGTACTGCCCTAACGGTGCCCCTGCTTAACAGATGCCTTGTAAGATCCACCAAAACCCCATATATTTTGGCCACTGTCCACATAAAGTTAAGGCTTCTTTATGACCTCTGGCCTCATATGATGCAGTAATATCATATGTTGTATAATATCAAAGGGGCCATGTGCATAGGCAGTACTATAGCTGTAGCAGTCACAGCAGCTGCCATGGGGTCCAAAGATTGTGGAGGCCACTATAGTACAAGAAGATTTTACTTTTTTGTAGGAAATGATCTGTTAGTGGCTTTCTGCTATCTAGCGCTACTATGTGTGTTATATGATATATGGCAGTATTATTTATACTTTTATTGCTACTAAAGTTGCTGTTTTAGTTTCCTGCCATCAGGTTTTGAGGGGTTATTTCATTTTCCACCTATGAATTTAAAGGGGTTGTCTCACTACAGGGATTGCTGCTTTTATATTAAAGATCTTGCAAAAACAAGTCACTTTGCAATAACATTGTCCTACCTATTCTAGATATCCCTCTTTGTATGGAGCTGCATCAGCTCTCAGGTCACTATATAAGCTACAGACTGTTCCTCTCCTGATAGGCTGCCAGGCACTGGGTTGCTATAGTACAGGACTGTTCAATCATATCCTGATAGGCTGCAGACTGGTTGTTATAGCTAAGACCTGTTCATCTCTCCAGATAGGCTGTCAGACTGGTGGCTATAGCTAGACCTGTCTGATCTCTCCTGTTAGGCTGCGCACTGGTTGCTATAGCTTACAGACCTTGTTTGATCTCTCCTGATAGGCTGACAGCATGGTTGTATAGCTACGGACTGTTTGATCTCTCCTGATAGCTGCTGCAGCACTGTTTGCTATAGCTACAGACCGTTTGGCTTCTCCTGATATGGCTGCCAGGACTGGTTGTATAGCTACAGACCTGTTTCCATCTCTCCAGATAGGCTGCCAACACTGGTTGCGAGTAGCTACAGACTATTTGATCTCTCCTGATAGGGCTGCCAGCACTGGTGCTATACTACGACCTGTTTGATCTCTCCTGATAGGCTGCCAAGATGGTTTTTGCTATGCTATAGGCCTGTTTGATCTTCTCCTGATAGGCTGCCAGCACTAGTTACTATAGCTACAGCTGTTTGATCTTCTCCTGTTAGGCTGCTAGGCACTGGTTGTCTATTGCTACAGACCTGTTTGAGCTCTCTGAATAGGCTGCCAGGGAATGGTTGTTATAGCTACAGACCTCGTTCCATCTCTCCAGATAGGCTGCAGCACTGGTTGCGATAGTACAGTCCTCTTTGATCTCTCCTGATAGGCTGTCAACACTGGTTGCTATAAGCTTACAGACCTTATCTTGATTCTCTCCTGATAGGCTGCCAGCATTGGTTGTATAGATAACAGACCTGTTCCATCTCTCCTGATAGGCCTGCCAGCACTGGTCGCTTTAGCTACAGAACTGTTCAATCTCTCATGATAGGCTGCAGCACTGGTTGCAATAGCTACAGACCTGGCTTCTACTGCAGCCTAATGGAAGACAGTAAACACACCCCTGAATTCAAAATTAAACCAAGAAAACAGGACTGAGGTAAGATGAATCAGTGTAGTGAGACAACCCCTTTAAGATATGCTTCCGCACACATAGATGGAATTGTGTATCTTTTACCACCACAGGGAACCCTTGAGTTTGCAAGATGGTCAAAGTAACCTACAATCTACCATGACCTTCCAGAAGTCACTATAAAGGGGCATAAAACGGAGTTGATCGGGAGACATTGAGCCCCATCTCTCTATAACAGGAGACTGAAGCAGCTTAAACACCAATATTAAAAGTATGAATAATACCGTCATATATCAGAGAACTGCATGGCACAAAGCCACCAACCAGTCATTCCCTACAAACAATGAAATTGTTCTTGCACCGGAGTTTGCAGCCGACTGTGCCCCTTTAGCCCCAGCAGAGCCTCAGACATTTGCATTAAAATCGAATGTTGTACAACGTCACATAGGGACGCACGTGCAGGGGCATTACCATAGCTGTAGGAGCCAGAGTAGCTGCTGAGATGGGGCCAAGATGTTGAGGCAGCTGCTACTCTACCATCCAGCAGGTCATCGTTTCTTATGCAGGATCCATTGCTTTATATCGGGACCTGTTCCTATCTCTACCACCGCCTATTTGGAGGGATACAAGTACCCCTATATACATTTGCTTCATAGGCATTGTTGCATATTATGTTCCCCGATGAACCCATAGTATTCAAGGGGAAACGCGTCGGAGCTTGTGTATCTTTATGACTGGTTTCTCTACCTATTTTTGATAGTAATATGCATTGGTATTTACGTATCTTAATGATTGCCTTTTTGACCTATCTTTATCATTAATTCGTTGTCCTTATACATTGCTATTACAAGACTAAGGTGTGGTCCCTATACATTACTATCACTATACATCTGTGTTTTTTGTTTTATTAATGTATTAGTAGTATATCCTAGGAACATTGTAGGGGTTTTGTAGGGTAGATTCCTATTGGGGTCGCCCTTTTTGGGGCTATTGCCCCGTTTTTTTCTGCTAGGTCTATTTTTTTAGTGTTTTAGGGACTTTGTAGGTCCCCTATTATTATATTTATTAATAAAAGTTATATTATATATATATATTTTTTGGCCTGAAGGTATCTGTGTGTTCTGTGTAGTTTCATAATCTCCAAAAAATTGGGAATCTCGCAAGAGAACAAAGAGTGACTTTTGATCACTATATTTACTATTTTGCCATAGGCCAACTTAAACTCTATCAGTTCTCTATCTGTTAAACACTAAAACGTAACTTTTATTATATTTAACTCTTAACCTCTATACACACTATTTAAAAACCTGATCTCTAACCTCATCATTTAACCCTTTTTGCTTCTGAAAAAAGGGAATAACTCCCCTTTTTATCATCAAGCCCGGTGGAGCCCACCTATTTAAAAGGAGAGCCTTATATCTATAGCAAAGTACTAGCTTCAGTAAGGGATCCCAAGCCAACTACTTGGGCAGTCGTCCCTAATCTCATGACACAGAACAAATAAGGCTCCCTTGTGACACACCTGCAGCAGGTGACACTTGTAGACAGAGGTGAGAGATCACAATTTAAAACGTCATGCCTGACCTCCCCGACATGTTTCGCCAGCTAACCTGGCTTTATCAGGGCTTAGAGGTCTATTTTTAGAGTGTTTTAGGGACTTTGTAGGTCCCCTATTATTATATGTATTAATAAAAGTTATATTTTATATATATATTTTTTGGCCAGAAGGTATCTGTGTGTTCTGTGTAGTTTGGCCCCGCTCAAGTGCAAGAACATTATACTTTTTTTTTTTCTGTAGAGAATGACTGGTTAGTGGCTTTGTGCTATCTAGCGTTACTATGTGTGTTCTCTGACATATGGCGGTATTATTTATAGCTTTAATTATGCTGCTGTTTCAGTTTACTTCCATTAGATTTTTGGGGCCCATTTCATTTTGCTGTGGGCCCCTATGAATTTTACACAAGGTTGGAATTTTAGATCTTTTACCTTCACAGGGAATCCTTGAGTTTGCATGATTTTTAAGATAATCTGCTGTCTACCTTGACCTGTAGTGGGGCGTAAAAAGGAATTCATAGGGACCTACTGCAAAATGAAATGGGCCCCATTACCTATTAATAGGAGACTGAAGCAGCAGCATAAATGCCAAGAATTAAGGGTATAAATAATACCGCCATATATCAGAGAACATACATAGTAGTGTCAGATGGAACAAAGTCACAAAATAAAGATGTTCTTGCACCTGAGTGGCCCTCACAACCTCGGGGCCCTATAATGGCTGCTACAGTTGTAGTTACACTCATGCGAGGGTGAGGCTGTGTGGATAATACCGCCATATAACAGAGAACCCACATAGCAGTGGTAAATAGGAGAAAGCCACCTGGGTGTGATTCCTTACTAAAAGGTACAATGTTGTGAGCGAGCCCTTCAACCACCGGGTCCTGGCAGATGCTGTGTCTGGCACAGCTCTGGTTTCGGCAATGGTGCCGCCATCAGTCTCCAGTAATAACGTTACTAATTTCTTCCAAATAGGAGCACTGGAAGGTGTATCCCAAGGTGTCATGTACATGACGGAGTGGTTTTCAGGAGGCTGTATAGTGGCACACGGAGACTCCTTCTGCTTCAGATCATGGAGCTGGAAGGACTTTATATGCCGCCATATGGTGCTCCATGTGGCAACTAATGCCAGAGATAGATTCTCCTAGAAGCAATACGTCTAGGGGAAAATATCTTCGGAATATGGCATCTGAGGGATCAGGCTGGATTCATGTCTGAAATTTAAGTCATATAAAGGTACAGTGAAGCCCCTTCATTGAAGTCTATGGGTGATCTGCTATGGCTCTGCTCACCTCCAAAGCTGCAACACCCTCAATGCATCTGAGAGAGCATATGGATTCATATCTAGAATCCAATTCATGTGGAGGTACAGTAAAGCCGCAGCCCCTCTCCCCTACCCCCCATAGATGTCTGGGTGATCTGCTACGACTCCATTTACCTCCAAAGCTGCAACAGCTTCAATGCATGTTAGGGGGCATGCCAGATTCATTCATAAATTCAATTCATATGGAAGTACAGTAAACCCCTCCAAAAACGTCCATGGGTGCTCTGCTAAGACTCTGCTTACCTCCAAATCTGCTACAGCTTCAATGTATCTGAGAGAGCATGCTGGAATTTTGCCTGAAATTTAATTCAAATGGGTGTACAGCATGGCTTCCAATAGAAGTCTATGGGTGCTCTGCTATGGCTCCGTTCACCTCCCAAGCTGCAAAACCTTCAATGCATCTGAGGGAGCATGCAGGATTTGTACTGGAAATGTTATTCATACGGAGGTACAGTAAAGCCCCCTCATAGAAGTCTATGGGTCCTCTGCTATGGCTCTGTTCACCTCCAAAGCTGCAACAGCTTCAATGCATCTGAGCAATTACGCCAGTTTCAAACATCAATTTATTTTATATAGAGGTACAGTAAAGCCCCCCCATAGAAGTATATGGTTGTTCTGCTATCGCTCTGTTCACCTCCAAAGCTGCAAAACTTTCAATGCATCTGAGGGAGCATGCTGGGTTTGTGCTCGAAATGTTATTCATATGGAGGTACAGTAAAGCCCCCATGGTAGTCTGTGGATGCATTTCTATGGCTCTGTACTCTTCCAAAGCTGCACCAGCTGCAATGCATCTTAGAGATTATGCCAGCTTCAAACATAAATTTAATTTCAATGAAGGTACAGTAAAGCCCTTATAGAAGTCTATGGGTGCTCTGCTACGGCTCTGTACACCTCCAAATCTGCAAAACCTTCAATGCATCTTAGGGAAGAGGCTGGATTTTTTCCTGAAATGTAATTTAAATGGACGTACAACAAGGCTTCCAATAGAAGTATATGGTTGCTCTGCTATGGCTCCGTTCACCTCCAAAGCTGCAAAACCTTCAATGCATCTAAGGGAGCATGCTGGGTTTGTGCTGGAAATGTTATTCATACGGAGGTACAGTAAAGCCCCCTAGTAGGCTATGGCTCTGTAAACTTCCAAAGCTGCACCAGCTGCAATGCATCTGAGAGATTACGCCAGTTTCAAACAATTTAATTTCTATGGAGGTACAGTTAAAGCATCCATAGAAGTCTATGGTTGTTCTGCTATGGCTGCATTCACCTCCAAAGCTGCAAAACCTTCAATGCATCTGAGGGAGAATGCCTGATTTGTGCTTGAAATTGAATTCATATGGAGGTACAGTAAAGCCCCACACAGAAGTCTAAGGGAGCTCTGATATGGCTCTGTACACTTCCAAAGCTGCAAGAGTGTGAATGCATCTGAGAGATTATGCCAATTTCAAACATCAATTTAATTTCAATGGAGGTACAGTAAATCCCCCATGGGTGCTCTGCTATGGCTCTGTACACCTCCAAAGCTGCAACAGCTTCAATGCAAATGAGGGAGCATGCTGGAATTGTGCTTGAAAATTTATTCATACGTAGGTAGAGAAAAGCCCCATAGAAGTTAATAAGTGCTCTGCTATGGCTCTGTACACCTCCAAAGCTGCAAAAGCTTCAATGCATCTAAGGGAGAATATTGGATTTGTGCTTGAAATTGAATTCATATGGCAGTACAGCAAAGCCCCCAGAGAAGTCTATGGGTTCTCTGCTATGGCTCCATTCACCTCCAAAGCTGCACAGCTTAAATGCATCTAAGGGAGCATGCTGGATTTGTGCTTGAAATTGTATTCATACCGAGGTACAGTTTAAACCACCAATAGTTAGGGTTTCCTATTGGGTTTTCTCTGCTGTATTTTTTGGCTACTGGTACAAAACCCCTCCCAAAGGGTTTCAACACCCTTCAATGCATCTCTAAGGGAAGAAAAAATTAATATAGTCCCCATTTGTTTCCTTGAAATGTTAATTTTAATATGGAGGTTAACAGCAAAGCCCCCAAGAAGTTATGGTTTCTTCTTGGGTATGGCTGCAACAGCTTCAATGCATCTATGGGAGCATGTTGGATTGGTGCTTGAAATTTTATTCATACGTAGGTACAGAAAAGCCCCCATAGAAGTCTATGGGTGCTCTGCTATGGCTCTGTACACCTCCGAAGCTGCAAAACCTTCAATGCAAATGAGGGAGCATGCTGGGTTTGTACTTGAAGTTTAATTCATATGGAGATACAATAAAGCCCCCCATAGAAATCTTAAGTGCTTTGCTATGGCTCTGTACACCTCCGAAGCTGCAAGAGCGTGAATGCGACTGAATGCGTGAGGCTTGACGGTGGGTGGATACTGCTTGGAGGGAACTTGGATCAGGCAGATTGATGGATATAATATGCGCCTTATGGTACGCGTTGGGGCGATGCTAGCACAGCGCTCAGGGCGTCTCTCTCCTCCTGGAGATGCTGCTACACAGTAAATAAGACGCCATAATGCAGCTTCTTCCCGCAGAACGTCGCTCCTCTTCAGGTAGTGAAGATCTCCCACACAGGATAGTATTTCCCTGCAAGTGGTTTTGTTCCCCTGCAGGTCTATTGCCAGATGTAGTCAATGGAGTAATGCGCTATAGAAGCTTAGCAGTTAAGCGTCAAATGAAGCAACGTGCTGCAGTCTCGCGCAATGAAAAATTAAATTAAAAAATCCTTGTTGG